>CM019716.1:11804789-11894949 GCA_009760885.1 Achatina immaculata
GGCATCAGCTCTAGTTTCTTAGATATGGTTAGCATCAGCTCTAGTTTAGATATGGTTGGCATCAGCTCTAGTTTCTTATATATGGTTGGCATCAGCTCTAGTTTCTTAGATATGGTTGACTTCAGCTCTAGTTTCTTAGATATAGTTGACCTCAGCTCTAGTTTCTTAGATATGGTTGACCTCAGCTCTAGTTTCTTAGATATAGTTGACCTCAGCTCTAGTTTCTTAGATATAGTTGACCTCAGCTCTAGTTTCTTAGATATGGTTGACATCAGCTCCAGTGTCTTAGATATGGTTGACCTCAGCTCTAGTTTCTTAGATATGGTTGACCTCAGCTCTAGTTTCTTAGATATAGTTGACCTCAGCTCTAGTTTCTTAGATATAGTTGACCTCAGCTCTAGTTTCTTAGATATGGTTGACATCAGCTCCAGTGTCTTAGATATGGTTGGCATCAGCTCCAGTTTCTTAGATATGGTTAGCATCAGCTCCAGTGTCTTAGATATGGTTGACCTCAGCTCTAGTTTCTTAGATATGGTTGACCTCAGCTCTAGTTTCTTAGATATAGTTGACCTCAGCTCTAGTTTCTTAGATATAGTTGACCTCAGCTCTAGTTTCTTAGATATGGTTGACATCAGCTCCAGTGTCTTAGATATGGTTGGCATCAGCTCCAGTTTCTTAGATATGGTTAGCATCAGCTCCAGTTTCTTAGATATGGTTGGCATCAGCTCTAGTTTCTTAGATATGGTTGGCATCAGCTCTAGTTTCTTAGATATAGTTGACCTCAGCTCTAGTTTCTTAGATATAGTTGACCTCAGCTCTAGTTTCTTAGATATGGTTGATATCAGCTCCAGTGTCTTAGATATGGTTAGCATCAGCTCTAGTTTCTTAGATATGGTTGGTATCAGCTCTAGTTTCTTAGATATGGTTGGCATCAGCTCTAGTTTCTTAGATATGGTTGAATTTTTAAAATTTTAGTCCGCTCTTTAACAAGTCTCTTCTGCAGAATTGGGGTGTCAAAACGAGCTGTCTTATTTGAATGGGAAATTTACGTATTTAATTTACCCACACATGTTTGTGTATAATGACCAATGTTTCACAACTCTACTTCCTTTCTTATAAAGCACACTGGCATACAAATGCATAGCTCAAATAACAAAAACGCTTTTGTTCTGTTTTATTACATAATTATGTGCACAAAATTAAGATGGTAAATTCGTTGACTACATAAATTTATATTTCAAAGGTTTCTGAACCTGATCTCTTTAAAACAGTTGCACTGTATAATAGTTATGATCGTATTGGAAGTGTGTGCATATATTCCTACTCATATCATTTCGTTTTTGAAAATCGAACACCGTAGAGGGTATGGCAACTTCAAGACGGGGCTGCATGAATCATCCCCACGTATTTTGCTATATTTATGGGGAATACACACTGAAAGCAATTAGGAAACATATTTCTGAGTTTGTAGAAAGAGCATATACAGGTTATTTTTGGTGTCCAGCTTGGAGATTCAAGAGAAGCTATGGACTCCTCATACTGTATGCAAACCTTGTACGGAGCATTTGTGCCAGTGGACAAATGGAAAGAGAAGCTGCCTGAAATTTAGAGTGCCAGTGGTGTGGAGGGAACCGAAAAACTACTTCGATGACTGTTACTTCTTGTATTATTAATATCATAAGCATCAATCAAAATAATCCTGACAAGTTGTCTTACCCTGATCTACCTTCAGCCAGGAGACCTGTTCCCCACTCGGATCTTGCACCCATTCCACCTTTCCTTGAACTAGCACAGCTCTCAGAGGATGAGTCTTGCATGTCTGATATCACACAAGGTAAAGAAAGTGGGAGCAGTGACAGTGAACTCCAAACAACTTCACATAGTGATCTTTTTGATCAGAATGAATTGAATGATTTGATCAGAGACTTAAATCTTTCCAAGGAGTCTTCTGAATTGCATGCCTCCAGACTAAAGGAAAAGAATGTACTTCAGCCTGGAACGGAAATTACATTTTATTGAAGGAGAAAAAAGGATTTGCTGGCATTCTTTACCGAAGACAACTTAGTATTCTGCAATGACACCGCTTGTGAAGAAAATGGGCCTTTCACGCAAGCGAGTGGCATCTTTTCATCGACAGTCGAAAACGAAGTTTGAAATGTCTTCTTTTAAATATCAAATATGGTCGCATTCCAATCGGTCATTCTGTGACAGTATTTGGTCAAGGGTATCTAACCCTCGATGTAAGTCTAAATTATTGTGTTAGAGTTAGGCCCATGCTTGTTTTCTCTGTCAGACCTCGTGATTTTCAAGTCATTCGTTTCACGTGGATAGTAAGTTTTGTCCTCTGGGTCTGAGACGAAAGTTTCAGCTCAGAGAGGGGAGAAAGAGTTTGACTGTTGAGTGAGAAGGTAGTGCAGTCTGGTCTGTGTTGAGAAATGTAGTCATGTTTAGTACTGATAGTTGCTAGCCAGCTTGAGTTCTTATGGCGCTATCCTAGTAACTCGGCAAGATAGCAGCCCGGAATTATTTGTGTTGGAGTGTGCATGTTTCTGAGAAATTGTTTTCGTATATTTTCGTCGTCAGCTATCACCATCATCATCACGTTCACCAAATAAAACAATAAAACGGATGTGAGTGCCAAGGTAATGCGGTCTTGATAGATACATCCAGTGTCCCAGTATGTGACTGTCCTGGGTGTCCTGTAACGTGTTATATCAGTGCAGGGAGTGTTTCCTCGTCCTCTGTCTGTACATTAGCAATGTAGTCAGCACAATAGACAAACAACAACATACAAGCAGAAGCTTACAAGCAGAAGCTTACAAGCAGAAGATTACAAGTAGAAGATTACAAGTAGAAGATTACAAGTAGAAGATTACAAGTAGACGCTTACAAGTAGAAGATTACAAATAGAAGATTACAAGTAGAAGATTACAAGTAGAAGATTACACCATTCATTTATCTATTGTAGTCTGTTATAAATCAGAAACACTTTCAACTCCACGAAGATGAAAGAAGAGTTCAAGGCCATCTCTTTAGTCTTGGAAAAGATAAATTGCCAAGAACGTCAATGGGCGATTTGTGTAGACTTGAAGATGGTTAATTTTCTTCTTGGTCAACAAAGTAGCTACACAAAGCATCCTTGCTTTTTATACCTTTGGGATGGCAGAGCCAAACATGAACAATGAGCAAGAAAAGATTGACCTCCGAGGTGGTTGAATATGGTGGTTGGAGGACAAAATGTAATCAATGACCCTTTGGTAGCACGAGACAGAATCATACCGCCACCACTACATATAAAGCTAGGTCCGATGAAACAATTTGTAAAGGCTTTGAATAAAGACGGTTCATGCATTGAATGCATAGTACATAGGTTAGCTGGTCTTACCATGGAAAAATTGAAGGCAGGAATTTTCGATGGTCCAAAGATCAGGCAACTTATAAATGACCCACATTTCATAGCATCAGTGAATGAAATCGAATCATGTGCCTGGCCTTCATTT
Organism: Achatina immaculata; assembly: GCA_009760885.1. Classification (NCBI taxonomy): domain Eukaryota; kingdom Metazoa; phylum Mollusca; class Gastropoda; order Stylommatophora; family Achatinidae; genus Lissachatina; species Lissachatina immaculata. The sequence goes on from CM019716.1 coordinate 11,808,290, forward strand.
GTTCTTGTTATGAAAAGTTTTTTTTAGCAACAACAACTGCAAGTTGTGACAACTACAAACAATTAGTGAAGGATATACTCTTTCATTTCAACAGACTTGGCTGTAACATGAGTGTTAAAATCCATTATCTGCACAGTCACTTAGATCACTTTCCAGAGAACCTTGGTGACTTAAGTGAAGAGCAAGGTCAAAGATTTCACCAGGACATAAAAACGTTGGAAGCCAGATACCAAGGAAGATGGGATGCACGCATGATAGCAGACTATTATTGGAATCTTATGCGGGATTGTCCTGGCAGATCCAACTCTCGAAAGTCTTACAAAAGGAGCTTCTTGTGTGTCGAATGAGTGGAAAGTTTGTATCATAAACTTGTGCTTTTGGTATGAAATAAGTAGATTTTCGTGTAGTACACTTTTCGCTTACTTTAAATGTTCCCTTCATGCTTACAAGATATTAATTTAAAAACTACATTAAAATATCTTGATTTGTTATGGACGTGGGGAGTGAAGAACTGTATATGGCATATGTTTTGTATGTAAAAAAACTAGAGCTGACAGGGGAAAACTTGTGCCATTTTTGGGGTCAGCAGATCAGCTGGCGATGGTTGGGACATGTGCTCCGAATGACTGACAACTCACTACCAAAAATAGCACTAAGATGGACACCACAGGGGAGCAGAAGTAAGGGTAGACCAAAAGAGACAAGTAGAAGATTACAAGTAGAAGATTACAAGTAGACGCTTACAAGTAGAAGATTACAAATAGAAGATTACAAGTAGAAGATTACAAGTAGAAGATTACACCATTCATTTATCTATTGTAGTCTGTTATAAATCAGAAACACTTTCAACTCCACGAAGATGAAAGAAGAGTTCAAGGCCATCTCTTTAGTCTTGGAAAAGATAAATTGCCAAGAACGTCAATGGGCGATTTGTGTAGACTTGAAGATGGTTAATTTTCTTCTTGGTCAACAAAGTAGCTACACAAAGCATCCTTGCTTTTTATACCTTTGGGATGGCAGAGCCAAACATGAACAATGAGCAAGAAAAGATTGACCTCCGAGGTGGTTGAATATGGTGGTTGGAGGACAAAATGTAATCAATGACCCTTTGGTAGCACGAGACAGAATCATACCGCCACCACTACATATAAAGCTAGGTCCGATGAAACAATTTGTAAAGGCTTTGAATAAAGACGGTTCATGCATTGAATGCATAGTACATAGGTTAGCTGGTCTTACCATGGAAAAATTGAAGGCAGGAATTTTCGATGGTCCAAAGATCAGGCAACTTATAAATGACCCACATTTCATAGCATCAGTGAATGAAATCGAATCATGTGCCTGGCCTTCATTTGTTCTTGTTATGAAAAGTTTTTTTAGCAACAACAACTGCAAGTTGTGACAACTACAAACAATTAGTGAAGGATATACTCTTTCATTTCAACAGACTTGGCTGTAACATGAGTGTTAAAATCCATTATCTGCACAGTCACTTAGATCACTTTCCAGAGAACCTTGGTGACTTAAGTGAAGAGCAAGGTCAAAGATTTCACCAGGACATAAAAACGTTGGAAGCCAGATACCAAGGAAGATGGGATGCACGCATGATAGCAGACTATTATTGGAATCTTATGCGGGATTGTCCTGGCAGATCCAACTCTCGAAAGTCTTACAAAAGGAGCTTCTTGTGTGTCGAATGAGTGGAAAGTTTGTATCATAAACTTGTGCTTTTGGTATGAAATAAGTAGATTTTCGTGTAGTACACTTTTCGCTTACTTTTAAATGTTCCCTTCATGCTTACAAGATATTAATTTAAAAACTACATTAAAATATCTTGATTTGTTATGGACGTGGGGAGTGAAGAACTGTATATGGCATATGTTTTGTATGTAAAAAACTAGAGCTGACAGGGGAAAACTTGTGCCATTTTTGGGGTCAGCAGATCAGCTGGCGATGGTTGGGACATGTGCTCCGAATGACTGACAACTCACTACCAAAAATAGCACTAAGATGGACACCACAGGGGAGCAGAAGTAAGGGTAGACCAAAAGAGACATGGAGAAGAACAACAGAAAGGATGATGAGCAATAGAGGGCTCACCTGGGCAAGAGCAGAAAAAAAGGCGAAAGACAGGCATTTGTGGAAAACCCTTGCAGAAGCCCCATGTGCCCTGGGCACTTAATGTTCAGAGAGAGAGAGAGAGATCAAATATACCCAGAAAGAGATCTAACATTTCAGGCACCAAAATGTCTGTTGGTCAGTGTTATTTATTTAGTATAATAAGTAGTACTAGAACAGAAATAAATAACTGAACCAGCAGTGGCAATAGTAGTAGTAGTAGCAGTAGTAGCAGCAATAATTGTAGTAGTAGTAGTAGTAGAAGTAGTAGTAGTAGCAGCAGCAGCAGTAACAATAATTGTAGTAGTAGTAGTAGTAGTAGTAGTAGTAGTAGTAAGTAGTAGTAGTTGTAGCAGCAGTAGCAGCAGTAGTAGTAGTAGCAGTAGTAGTCACAGAATTAGTTGTAGCAAATTTAGCAGTAGTTGTAGTGGCAGCAGTAGTAGCAGTAGTAATAGCAGCATCAGCAATAGTAGCAGTAGTAGTATTAGTAATAGCAACAGTGGTAGAAGTGGTAATAGTACCAGCAGCAGTAATATAAGTTGTAGTAGTAGTAGTAGTAGTAGTAGTAGTAATAGTAGCAGTTATAGCAAGAGCAGCAGAAGTAATAATTCTAGCAACAGTAGTGGCAGCAATAGTAGCAGTAGCAGTATCTGCAGCAGTAGTCAATACTATTAGTTGCAGCAGCAGTAGTCGTTGCAATAGTAGCAGTAAAAGTAGCAGTAACAGTAGCAGTATTCGTAGTTATAGTAACAGTTGTTGCTGTAACTCAAGCTACAAGTAGTATCAGTTGTATTAAGTGTAGTAGTAACAACAGTAGTAGTGATAGCGTTATAGTGGTAGCAGTAGTAGTAGTAGCAGTGTTGATGTAGTTTAATAGAAGCAACCTCCAGCAGTCACAGCTAGTCACACCATGATGTGCTGGTGAAGAATAACTAATCTTTAATTTTTTCATTATACAACCGTTGTGATATGTAATCAGTAAATCACTGTATCATCGTTGTGATATGTAATTAATAAATCATTATATCATCGTTGTGATGTGTAATCAATAAATCATTATATCATCGTTGTGATATGTAATTAATAAATCATTATATCATCGTTGTGATGTGTAATCAATAAATCATTATATCATCGTTGTGATATGTAATTAATAAATCATTATATCATCGTTGTGATATGTAATCAATAAATCATTATATCATCGTTGTGATGTGTAATAAATCATCATCACGGAGAAAGGGAAATGATTTTACAGTATTTCCTCCATGAAAGGTGACTAGGTAACTTGTACACAGTTGATGAGAATTGCTGGTCCAATCTGGCAAATCTGTTCCTTCTCTTCTCTCATCTATCTGCCAGAGACGAGAAGGTGTTGTGAGTTTAGTGAAATAAGGACCAGTGTTCAGATTTCTTTCTTTTCGGTTTCCTGTATCACGTGACCAGTATTTTGCTAGAAGTTTGTTAGTGCTGGCGGACTGCTAATTTTGTAGTGAATGCTGAACTGATGTCATGGCTACACATCCCAGGCCCTGTTAACGTGGACTTTACACTTAATTATAGTAGAGCTGCTGGACTAATGGACTTAAGGTTCTTTCCAAGTTGTGTCCTGGCAGGACAAAACATAAAACTAGTTTATCTGCTTGTCTGTCTGTCTGTCTGTCTATCTGCCTGTCTGTCTATCTGTCTGTCTGACTATCTGTCTATCTGCTTGTCTAACTATCTGTTTGTCTATCTGTCTGTCTGTCTGTCTATCTGCCTGTCTGTCTATCTCTGTCAGTCTGTCTATCTACCTATCTATCGGCCTGTTTGTCTATCTCTACAAGTCTGTCTATCTACCTATCTGTCAGTCTATCTGTCTATCTCTGCCAGTCTGTCTATCTACCTATCTGTCGGCTTGTCTGCCTTTCTGTCACTTCAACAACATAATAACATTGCCCAACACGTTATGAAGCTGTGTAAGAAGAAAGTTGCCTAAAACATTATAAAGCTGTGTAAGAAGAAAGTTGCCTAAAACATTATAAAGCTGTGTAAGAAGAAAGTTGCTTAAAACATTATAAAGCTGTGTAAGAAGAAAGTTGCTTAAAACATTATAAAGCTGTGTAAGAAGAAAGTTGCCTAAAACATTATGAAGCTGTGTAAGAAGAAAGTTGCTTAAAACGTTATGAAGCTGTGTAAGAAGTAAGTTGCCCGAAACGTTATGAAGCTGTGTAAGAAGAAAGTTGCCTGAAACATTATAAAGCTGTGTAAGAAGAAAGTTGCCCAACACATTATGAAGCTGTGTAAGAAGAAAATTGCCCGAAACGTTATAAAGCTGTGTAAGAATAAAGTTGCTCAACACATTATGAAGCTGTGTAAGAAGAAAGTTGCCCGAAACGTTATAAAGCTGTGTAAGAATAAAGTTGCTCAACACATTATGAAGCTGTGTAAGAAGAAAATTGCCCAACACATTATGAAGCTGTGTAAGAAGAAAGTTGCTCAACACATTATGAAGCTGTGTAAGAATAAAGTTGCCCAACACATTATGAAGCTGTGTAAGAATAAAGTTGCCCAACACATTATGAAGCTGTGTAAGAAGAAAGTTGCCCAACACATTATGAAGCTGCGAAAAAAGTAAATATAAAGAAAACCAAGACTTATCAATTACAAAAGTGCAAGAAGAACACACACAAGTGCAGACCTTCATAATTAATGGACTCCTAAAAGTGCACACGTGATTATGATGGTGGTGGTGGTACTGGTGGTAGTAGTGGTGGTGATGGTGATGATGGTGGTGGTGGTAGTGGTGGTGGTAGTGGTGGTGATGATGATGATGATGATGATGATGGTGGTGGTGGTAGTGGTGGTGGTAGTGGTGGTGATGATGATGGTGGTGGTGGTGGTAATGGTGGTGGTAGTGGTGGTGATGATGATGATGATGATGATGATGATTATGGTGATGGTGGTGATGATGATGATGGTGGTGATGATGATGATGGTAGTGGTGGTGATGATGGTGGTGATGATGATGATGATGGTGGTGATGATGATAATGATGGTGGTGATGATGATGATGATGATGGTGGTGGTGGTGGTAGTGGTGGTGGTGATGATGATGATGGTGGTGGTGGTGGTGGTAGTGGTGGTGGTGGTAGTGGTGGTGATGATGGTGATGATGGTGGTGGTGGTAGTGGTGGTGGTGGTGGTAGTGGTGGTGATGATGATGGTGGTGGTGGTGGTAGTGGTGGTGATGATGATGGTGGTGGTGGTGGTGGTAGTGGTGGTGATGATGATGATGATGATGATGATGGTGGTGGTAGTGGTGGTGGTAGTGGTGGTGATGATGATGGTGGTGGTGGTGATGATGATGGTGGTGGTGGTGGTGGTGGTGCCACTAATCAGAGCCCATCTCCCACAGATTGCCCCACACTGCAGTGACTGTTCGGCTTTCTCTGAAAGGACATAGGAAACTTGGTTTTCAGTTTCACCACTGCACAACGATTTTAACAGGCTGTGGAACAACCCAACAGCCTGTTAGATTAAGACAGCCTGTTAGGTTAAGGAGGAACATGGAAAGGTTAACCAGTTTCTTGTGGCCGGCCATGTTGACGTCAAAATGTCGATCTCAGACCTCAGAAGGCCGCACGACCCCGGGGACTGTGCGCGCGCAAAACACGGCCAGGAAATATCAGGATTTAATGAAATCTTCTCTCACAAAAGGTCATCATTTTCTCGAGACAGAGAGAAGAAGTAAAGAGCTTTGCAGATGAGGCAATGTCCATAAAAAAAATATAAAATAAAGAGACGGAAGCAATCTGACATGAAATTGATGGAAGCTTAGAGTGGGCTGGGTGCGGCATTTTGACGAATCAGTCGAATTCTGGTCGTCTTCATTACACTTCACTTCACTACAAAGTGGCAACTCTGAAGCAGGGATAATGTAATAAGCGGTCTTTTGGTTCAGCTAAAGCCATCCAGGCAATGGATGTGACCTACAGACATGTAAGAAAACTGGCAGGGTCACCAGTCTTACCCCGGAAACAGTTTGAATACGTTGAAGTGGATAAATTTTCAAAAGTTACTGAGGGCAGGGCATGATGGGAAGGACATACAGGACTTTAATTAATAGACATTTTATAGCCTGAAGCAGTTTTATAAAGATAGATCACTGTTTCAGTCCGACATAAAATAATAGAAAAAGCAACGATTAGAACAAATTTCGAATATGTTTTGTTAGCAACAGAGATTTTTTTGTGGTTAAAAATGTACTATATAACAACCACTAGTTAACTGAGTGGTTAGCTGAGTGGTTAGCTGAGTGGTTAGGCGCTTGGTTTAGTAATCCTGTGATACCGGGTTCAGCAGGGATTTTTTTTTCTGGTACACGCCAAAAAAGGCCCCGAGGTTCACCCAGCCTCTAAAAATGGGCACCAGAGAAGTCTGGGAAGGTAAAGTGGCCAGGACGTGATACTGACCACATCAGACTTTCATGTGCCGAAGGTCATGGAAAATACGGGCTTAAAACCGTATTCCCTAGAATGCCTTAATGGCGCGGAAAAGGGAATTTTACCTTATATTTTATCAGCAACTTTCTGCCTGCAACAAACTGTCAGCACAACAGGAGTGTGAGATCATGTCGTTTATCTCAGCGGTAAAGAGATGTCACAACTTTTGTGACCAAAAAACGTCACATACACAACCCAAACAAGTGACACAAAAGAAAAAAACAGAAAATCGCTGTCATGAAAGCGGAAATTTATCTCTGTCAGTAAAAGGAGAAACTTTTATCTCTTGTAATAAAAACTGCATTTATTTCTCTTAAAAAAGACAAACATATTTATCTGTCATAAGAAAGCGACAGACACATTTATCTGTCATAAGAAAGCGACAGACGCATTTATCTCTCTTAAGAAGACAAGGAATCTCGGTAATGTAACAACTGATATTTATCTATGAAGAGGGACTAGCCAGGTGGTTACTGTGGTGATGATGATGGTGGTGGTGGTGGTAATGGTGGTGGTAGTGGTGGTGATGATGATGATGATGATGATGATAATGATGGTGATGGTGGTGGTGGTAGTGGTGGTGATGGTGGTGGTGATGATGATGATGATGATGATGATGATGATGATGATGATGATGATGATGATGGTGGTGGTGGTAGTGGTGGTGATGATGATGATGGTGGTGATGATGATGATGGTAGTGGTGGTGATGATGGTGGTGATGATGATGATGGTGGTGATGATGATAATGATGGTGGTGATGATGATGATGATGATGGTGGTGGTGGTAGTGGTGGTGATGATGATGGTGGTGGTGGTGGTGGTAGTGGTGGTGATGATGATGATGGTGGTGGTGGTGGTGGTGGTGGTGGTAGTGGTGGTGATGATGATGGTGGTGGTGGTGGTAGTGGTGGTGATGATGATGGTGGTGGTGGTGGTCGTAGTGGTGATGATGATGATGATGATGATGATGATGATGGTGGTGGTAGTGATGGTGGTAGTGGTGGTGATGATGATGGTGGTGGTGGTGATGATGATGGTGGTGGTGGTGGTGGTGGTGCCACTAATCAGAGCCCATCTCCCACAGATTGCCCCACACTGCAGTGACTGTTCGGCTTTCTCTGAAAGGACATAGGAAACTTGGTTTTCAGTTTCACCACTGCACAACGATTTTAACAGGCTGTGGAACAAGCCAACAGCCTGCTAGATTAAGACAGCCTGTTAGGTTAAGGAGGAACATGGAAAGGTTAACCAGTTTCTTGTGGCCGGCCATGTTGACGTCAAAATGTCGATCTCAGACCTCAGAAGGCCGCACGACCCCGGGGACTGTGCGCGCGCAAAACACGGCCAGGAAATATCAGGATTTAATGAAATCTTCTCTCACAAAAGGTCATCATTTTCTCGAGACAGAGAGAAGAAGTAAAGAGCTTTGCAGATGAGGCAATGTCCATAAAAAAAAATATAAAATAAAGAGACGGAAGCAATCTGACATGAAATTGATGGAAGCTTAGAGTGGGCTGGGTGCGGCATTTTGACGAATCAGTCGAATTCTGGTCGTCTTCATTACACTTCACTTCACTACAAAGTGGCAACTCTGAAGCAGGGATAATGTAATAAGCGGTCTTTTGGTTCAGCTAAAGCCATCCAGGCAATGGATGTGACCTACAGACATGTAAGAAAACTGGCAGGGTCACCAGTCTTACCCCGGAAACAGTTTGAATACGTTGAAGTGGATAAATGTTCAAAAGTTACTGAGGGCAGGGCACGATGGGAAGGACATACAGGACTTTAATTAATAGACATTTTATAGCCTGAAGCAGTTTTATAAAGATAGATCACTGTTTCAGTCCGACATAAAATAATAGAAAAAGCAACGATTAGAACAAATTTCGAATATGTTTTGTTAGCAACAGAGATTTTTTTGTGGTTAAAAATGTACTATATAACAACCACTGGTTAACTGAGTGGTTAACTGAGTGGTTAACTGAGTGGTTAGCTGAGTGGTTAACTGAGTGGTTAACTGAGTGGTTAGCTGAGTGGTTAACTGAGTAGTTAGCTGAGTGGTTAACTGAGTGGTTAACTGAGTGGTTAACTGAGTGGTTAGCTGAGTGGTTAACTGAGTGGTTAACTGAGTGGTTAGCTGAGTGGTTAACTGAGTGGTTAGGCGCTTGGTTTAGTAATCCTGTGATACCGGGTTCAGCAGGGATTTTTTTTTTCTGGTACACGCCAAAAAAGGCCCCGAGGTTCACCCAGCCTCTAAAAATGGGCACCAGAGAAGTCTGGGAAGGTAAAGTGGCCAGGGCGTGATACTGACCACATCAGACTTTCATGTGCCGAAGGTCATGGAAAATACGGGCTTAAAACCGTATTCCCTAGAATGCCTTAATGGCGCGGAAAAGGGAATTTTACTTTATATTTTATCAGCAACTTTCTGCCTGCAACAAACTGTCAGCACAACAGGAGTGTGAGATCATGTCGTTTATCTCAGCGGTAAAGAGATGTCACAACTTTTGTGACCAAAAAACGTCACATACACAACCCAAACAAGTGACACAAAAAAAAAAACATTGAGTGATAAATGTCGTGTTTTTAAGACAACGTTGGTCATTATACAGAAAATCGCTGTCATGAAAGCGGAAATTTATCTCTGTCAGTAAAAGGAGAAACTTTTATCTCTTGTAATAAAAAATGCATTTATTTCTCTTAAAAAAGACAAACATATTTATCTGTCATAAGAAAGCGACAGACACATTTATCTGTCATAAGAAAGCGACAGACGCATTTATCTCTCTTAAGAAGACAAGGAATCTCGGTAATGTAACAACTGATATTTATCTATGAAGAGGGACTAGCCAGGTGGTTACTGTAATGATTTATATCAACTGGTTTGTTTCTGCTGGTAAACAAATAACATGTTTACCTCCAACAAGAATAAACCGACATTTTTTTGTTTGTTTCAGTCTCTGGCTCTGCGATCCCCAGGGGAATAGTTAAATACTACCACAGCGTCTGTTTCAACTGATACACTCCTATCTGTGGCTTCAGTCAAATCTGGTGTGTCTCGCCTTGCTAGTAGACGTTTCTTTTCTAGAGAATATTCTGTCTCTCCGTCCAGATATCTGTAGGAACACCGGGTACATAGACTGTCTCTCCGTCCAGATATCTGTAGGAACAACGGGTACATAGACTCTGTCTCTCCGCCCAGATATCTGTAGGTATAGCGGGTACATAGACTCTGTCTCTCCGCCCAGATATCTGTAGGTATAGCGGGTACATAGACTCTGTCTCTCCGTTAAGATATCTGTAGGTATAGCGGGTACATAGACTCTGTCTCTCCGTTAAGATATCTGTAGGTATAGCGGGTACATAGACTCTGTCTCTCCGTTAAGATATCTGTAGGTATAGCGGGTATATAGACTCTGTCTCTCCGTTAAGATATCTGTAGGTATAGCGGGTACATAGACTCTGTCTCTCCGTTAAGATATCTGTAGGTATAGCGGGTACATAGACTCTGTCTCTCCGTTAAGATATCTGTAGGTATAGCGGGTACATAGACTCTGTCTCTCCGCCCAGATATCTGTAGGTATAGCGGGTACATAGACTTTGTCTCTCCGTCAAGATATCTGTAGGAACAACGGGTACATAGACTCTGTCTCTCCGCCCAGATATCTGTAGGTATAGCGGGTACATAGACTCTGTCTCTCCGTCAAGGTATCTGTAGGTATAGCGGGTACATAGACTCTGTCTCTCCGTCAAGATATCTGTAGGTATAGCGGGTACATAGACTCTGTCTCTCCGTCAAGATATCTGTAGGTATAGCGGGTACATAGACTCTGTCTCTCCGTCAAGATATCTGTAGGTATAGCGGGTACATAGACTCTGTCTCTCCGCCCAGATATCTGTAGGAATAACGGGTACATAGACTGTCTCTCCGCCCAGATATCTGTAGGAACAACGGGTACATAGACTCTGTCTCTCCGTTCAGATATCTGTAGGAACAACGGGTACATAGACTCTGTCTCTCCGCCCAGATCTGTAAGGACACGGGTACATAGACTCTGTCTCTCCGTCCAGATATCTGTAGGAACAACGGGTACATAAACGAATGAAAGTTTTTTATCTTTTTTTCTTCTTTTGTACCATGCGGCTCTACTTAATAAACGGACTGAGCCATCTGATCTATTGATCGTCCATACATACCTGAACCACTATACGTCATGGCAATCCATATATACTTAAACTACTAGAGGTCACGACTGCCCACATATACCTGAACCACTAGAGGTCACGACTGCCCACATATACCTGAACCACTAGAGGTCACAACCGCCCATATATACCTGAAGCACTCGACGTTATGACTGTTCCTACATACCTGAACCACTCGATGTCATATGACTGTTCCTATATACCTTAACCACTCGACGTCATGACTGTTCCTATATAACTGAACCACTGTACGTCATGACTATTCCTATATACCCTAACCACTCGATGTCATGACTGTTCCTGTATACCTTAACCACTCGACGTCATGACTGTTCCTATATACCTGAACCACTCGACGTCATGACTGTTCCTTTATACCTGAACCACTCGACGTCATGACTGTTCCTATATACCTGAACCAAACAACGTCATGATTGTTCCTATATACCTGAACCACTCAACGTTGTGATTGTTCCTATATACCTGAACAACTCGACGTCATGACTGTTCCTATATACCTGAACCACTCAACGTCATGACTATTCCTGTATACCTGAACCACTCGACGTCATGGCTGTTCCTGTATACCTTAACCACTCGACGTCATGACTCAGCGTCATGACTGTTATACTATATACCTATACTATATACCTATACTATATACCTATACTGTTATGACTATATACCTGAAACACTCTACGTCATGACTGTTCCTATATACCCTAACCACTCGACGTCATGACTGTTCCTATATACCTTAACCACTCGAAGTCATGACTGTTCCTATATACCTTAACCACTCTACGTCATGACTGTTCCTATATACTTTAACCACTCGACGTTATGACTGTTCCTACGTACCTGAACCACTCGATGTCATGACTGTTCCTATATACGTTAACCACTCGACGTCATGACTGTTCCTACATACCTGAACCACTCGATGTTATGACTGTTCCTACATACCTGAATCACTCGATGTCATGATTGTTCCTATATACCTTAATCACTCGACATCATGACTGTTCCTACATACCTGAACCACTCGATCTAATGAATGTTCCTACATACTTGAAATACTCGATGTCATGACTGTTCCTACATACTTGAACCACTCGACGTCATGACTGTTCCTACATACCTGAGCCACTCGACGTCATGATTGTTCCTATATACCTGAACCACTCAACGTTGTGATTGTTCCTATATACCTGAACAACTCGACGTCATGACTGTTCCTATATACCTGAACCACTCAACGTCATGACTATTCCTGTATACCTGAACCACTCGACGTCATGGCTGTTCCTGTATACCTTAACCACTCGACGTCATGACTCAGCGTCATGACTGTTATACTATATACCTATACTATATACCTATACTATATACCTATACTATATACCTATACTGTTATGACTATATACCTTTACCACTCGACGTCATGACTGTTCCTTTATACCTTAACCACTCGACGTCATGACTGTTCCTATATACCTTAACCACTCGAAGTCATGACTGTTCCTATATACCTTAACCACTCTACGTCATGACTGTTCCTATATACTTTAACCACTCGACGTTATGACTGTTCCTACATACTTGAACCACTCAATGTCATATGACTATTCCTATATACCTTAACCACTCGACGTCATGACTGTTCCTACATACCTGAACCACTCGATGTTATGACTGTTCCTACATACCTGAATCACTCGATGTCATGATTGTTCCTATATACCTTAATCACTCGACATCATGACTGTTCCTACATACCTGAACCACTCGATCTAATGAATGTTCCTACATACTTGAAATACTCGATGTCATGACTGTTCCTACATACTTGAACCACTCGACGTCATGACTGTTCCTACATACCTGAGCCACTCGACGTCATGGCTGTCCCTACATACTTGAACCACTAGACGTCATGACCTTCTATATATATACCTGAACCACTCGATGTCATTACCTTCTATATATACCTGAACAACCGAACGTCATGGCCCTCTATATATACCTAAACACTCGAAGTCACGACCGTCTTTATATCTACCTGAACCACACGACGTCATGACATATATATATATATATATATATATATATATATATATCTGAAGCACTAAACTTCAAGACCCTTCATATATGTTCATATGCTTATAGTTAGGTCACTTCTTTAGTGCTGTTGTGTTGGACTGCTAGTCCTGTTTAGCCGATTAGACAGCTATTTATAGCTTGTTACACGTGTATCTCGTGAGTTGTTTGGCCGAGATGACAGCTGTTTACATTTTGTTACACGTTTATCTCGTTAACTGTTTGGCCGAGATGACAGCTGTTTACATTTTGTTACACGTTTATCTCGTGAAATATGTTACTGAACCTACATTGCAGCTATTTATAGCTTAAGGTAAAGGTAAGGTAAAGGTAATCATGTCATGCCTTAGAGGCTCATAGGGATATGGTGTTAGTGCCCATATTTTCCTTGACTTGTCAGCACACTAGAGGGTGATATGGTCAGTATAACGCCTGGCTGCCTTTCCTTCCCCAACTCCAGAAGAAGTCGGGTACCCATTTCTACAGCTAGGTGACTGGGGTTCATCCGGCCGGATTCGAAGCCCCGACCTTCGCCATGAGAGACCAGTGCACTAACCACTTCGCCACTTGTTACATGTTTACTGGCCAGCGGTATATCTTATCCCGGCCTTGTCTGAGATGGTAGGCGACGCTACAGAATGTGAGACACGCCTGAACAAGATATGGCCTACGATCTCTGATGATAGAACCTACGTATAGCAATCATCATTTCAAGGTCAGTTTTAATCATGAATAAACGTCAATATTAAAAACTAAGGTCAACCTTAGAGATCAGACAGAATACAGCAAGAGACTAGACAGAATACAGCAAGGAACCAGACAGAATAAATCAAGGGATCAAGCAGAATAAATCAAGGGATCAAGCAGAATAAAGCAAGGGATCTGGCAGAATAAATCAAGGGATCAGGCAGAATAAAGCAAGGGATCAGACAGAATAAAGCAAGGGATCAGACAGAATAAAGCAAGGGATCAGGCAGAATACAGCAAGGGACCAGGCAGAATAAAGCAAGGGACCAGGCAGAATACAGCAAGGGACCAGGCAGAATAAAGCAAGGGACCAGACAGAATAAAACAAGGGACCAGACAAAATAAAGCAAGGGATCAGGCAGAATACAGCAAGAGACTAGACAGAATAAAGCAAGGGACCAGGCAGAATACAGCAAGAGACTAGACAGAATAAAACAAGGGACCAGGCAGAATACAGCAAGAGACTAGACAGAATAAAGCAAGGGACCAGACAGAATAAAACAAGAGACCAGACAGAAAACAGCAATAGAACAGACAGAATAAAACAAGGGACCAGGCAGAATAAAACAAGGAACCAGACAGAATAAAGCAAGGGACCAGACAGAATAAAGCAAGAGATCAGGCAGAATACAGCAAGAGACCAGGCAGAATATGGCAAGGAACCAGGCAGAATAAAGCAAGGAACCAAGCAGAATACAGCAAGGAACCAGACAGAATAAAGCAAGAGATCAGGCAGAATACAGCAAGAGACCAGGCAGAATACAGCAGGGAACCAGACAGAATAAAGCAGGGGACCAGACAGAATAAAGCAAGGAACCAGACAGAATAAAGCAAGGAACCAGACAGAATAAAGCAAGAGTCCAGACAGAATAAAGCAAAAAACCAGACAGAATAAAGCAAGGAACCAGACAGAATAAAGCAAAGAACCAGACAGAATAAAGCAAGGAACCAGACAGAATAAAGCAAGGAACCAGACAGAATAAAGGAAGGGACCAGACAGAAAACAGCAATAGAACAGACAGAATAAAACAAGGGACCAGGCAGAATAAAACAAGGAACCAGACAGAATAAAGCAAGGGACCAGACAGAATAAAGCAAGAGATCAGGCAGAATACAGCAAGAGACCAGGCAGAATACGGCAAGGAACCAGGCAGAATAAAGCAATGAACCAAGCAGAATACAGCAAGGAACCAGACAGAATAAAGCAAGAGATCAGGCAGAATACAGCAAGAGACCAGGCAGGATACAGCAGGGAACCAGACAGAATAAAGCAAGAGTCTAGACAGAATAAAGCAAAGAACCAGACAGAATAAAGCAAGGAACCAGACAGAATAAAGCAAAAAACCAGACAGAATAAAGCAATGAATCAGACAGAATAAAGCAAAGAACCAGACAGAATAAAGCAAGGAACCAGACAGAATAAAGCAAGGAACCAGACAGAATAAAGGAAGGGACCAGACAGAATATAGCAAGAGACTAGACAGAATAAAACAAGGGACCAGGCAGAATAAATCAAGGGATCAGACAGAATACAACAAGAGACCAGACATAATAAAACAAGGGACCAGGCAGAATAAAGCAAGGGATCAAGCAGAATACAGCAAGAGACTAGACAGAATAAAGCAAGGAACCAGACAGAATAAAGCAAGGAACCAGACAGAATAAAGCAAGAGACCAGACAGAATAAAGCAAAGAACCAGACAGAATACACCAAGAGACCAGACAGAATAAAGCAAGGGACCAGACAGAATAAAGCAAGAGACCAGAGAGAATACAGCAAGAGACTAGACAGAATAAAGCAAAGGACCAGACAGAATACAGCAAGAGACTAAACAGAATAAAGCAACGAACCAGGCAGAATACAGCAAGGAACTAGACAGAATAAAGCAAGGGACCAGGCAGAATACAGCAAGAGACTAGACAGAATAAAGCAAGGGACCAGGCAGAATACAGCAAGAGACTAGACAGAATAAAGCAAGGAACCAGACAGAATAAAGCAAGAGACCAGACACAATACAGCAGGGGACCAGACAGAATACAGCAGGGGACCAGACAGAATAAAGCAAGAGACCAGGCAGAATAAAGCAAGGGACCGGACAGAATACAGCAAGAGACCAGACAGAATACAGCAAGAGATCAGACAGAATACAGCAAGAGATCAGACAGAATACAGCAAGAGACCAGATAGAATACAGCAGGGGACCAGACAGAATACAGCAGGGGATCAGACAGAATACAGCAAGAGACCAGACAGAATAAAGCAAGAGATCAGACAGAATACAGCAAGAGACCAGACAGAATACAGCAAGAGACCAGACAGAATAAAGCAAATGATCAGACAGAATACAGCAAGAGACCAGACAGAATAAAGCAAGAGATCAGACAGAATACAGCAAGAGACCAGACAGAATAAAGCAAGAGATCAGACAGAATAAGCAAAGAACCAGACAGAATAAAGGAAGGGACCAGACAGAATATAGCAAGAGACTAGACAGAATAAAACAAGGGACCAGGCAGAATAAATCAAGGGATCAGACAGAATACAACAAGAGACCAGACATAATAAAACAAGGGACCAGGCAGAATAAAGCAAGGGATCAGGCAGAATACAGCAAGAGACTAGACAGAATAAAGCAAGGAACCAGACAGAATAAAGCAAGGAACCAGACAGAATAAAACAAGGAACCAGACAGAATAAAGCAAGGAACCAAAAAGAATAAGGAAGGTATCAGGCAGAATACAGCAAGAAACTAGACAGAATAAAGCACGGAACCAGACAGAATAAAGCAAGGTACCAGACAGAATAAAGCAAGAGACCAGACAGAATAAAGCAAGAGACCAGAGAGAATACAGCAAGAGACTAGACAGAATAAAGCAAGGGACCAGACAGAATACAGCAAGAGACTAAACAGAATAAAGCAACGAACCAGGCAGAATACAGCAAGAAACTAGACAGAATAAAACAAGGAACCAGACAGAATAAAGCAAGGAACCAGACAGAATAAGGAAGGTATCAGGCAGAATACAGCAAGAAACTAGACAGAATAAAGCACGGAACCAGACAGAATAAAGCAAGGTACCAGAGAGAATAAAGCAAGAGACCAGACAGAATAAAGCAAGAGGTCAGACAGAATACAGCAAGAGACCAGACAGAATACAGCAAGAGACCAGACAGAATACAGCAAGAGACCAGATAGAATACAGCAAGAGACCAGACAGAATAAAGCAAGAGATCAGACAGAATACAACAAGAGACCAGACAGAATAAAGCAAGAGATCAGACAGAATACAACAAGAGACCAGACAGAATACAGCAAGAGACCAGACAGATGACAGTAAGTAACCAGACATCATCACACGTGAGAGGTAATCTCCGAACAGCGACCCTGCTTTCATCTCGTCTACCTAATGTTCATCTTGAATTATTAATGAAATAATCATTACTGAAACCTTACAATACAGGAGACATCTTGTCTGCAGCATTTGAACTATCGTAATGCATAAATAATGTCGTATGATTCTCAAGATGTCGTCTGTACACACGAGCTTTCAGCTGGATAAGTGCACCGGATTGTTTGCTCAGCAGAAATAAAAGCAGTCTTCTACATCACAGGCGCAGGACCGTGCACGGTGGAGTTTTGCAAAAGGTTGTAAGATCTTATGGCAGAGAAAAATAATGATTGGAAAAAAAGAGCTGATGTCAGCATTTAAACTTTTGCTTTTGGATAAAACATCCATTCATAAAACATTCAATCATAAAACATCTCATCATTTTTTTAAATTTTAATTTCAAGAACTATGTCACAAACGTTAGCAATGATGAGACACCAACATTTTTTGTAATGTTTTCTAAATAGTCTGTGTTCAGAAATAAAATGTTCTATGTCAGATTGTAAACTGTGTGCTTGTAATGTGTTCTAGACTGTTCAGAAATAAAATGTTCTATGTCAGACTGTAAACTGTGTGCTTGTAATGTGTTCTAGACTGTTCAGAAATAAAATGTTCTATGTCAGACTGTAAACTTTGTGCTTAAAATGTGTTCTATTCAGTTTGTGTTCAGAAATAAAATGTTCTACGCCAGA
Organism: Achatina immaculata; assembly: GCA_009760885.1. Lineage (NCBI taxonomy): Eukaryota > Metazoa > Mollusca > Gastropoda > Stylommatophora > Achatinidae > Lissachatina > Lissachatina immaculata. Next base: position 11,826,030 of record CM019716.1, read on the forward strand.
TTTTATAATTTTGTTCTGTTAATGTTAAGAACATCTAACCATATTAAATGTATTATTCAGGTTCAGGATTTGTACAGGCTGAGCGCGGAAAGAAGAAAAGGATTGTCTTGATTTGTCTCCTTGCTCATATACCTTTCATTGTTGAGGGGACATATAAACGTCTTGATAGGGCTGGATGATTTGCTTCATATAATGGGATATTTAATGCTTCTGTAAACTCCTCTCTCCATCTCCTGCGTGGACGACCTCTTCCTCCATTACCTACAAATCTTAGTGTGAATGTTGTCTGTGATATACTGTCTGGTGGTAACCATGTAACATGGCCAAACCATTTGACTTGCTGTTTCTGGATATAGTGTAATACTGGTGTTACTCCAACCTTTGTCCTGATGGTGTCATTTCTTATTTGGTTTCGTCTTATCACAGTTAGTATTCACCTTCAACATCTCATTTCTGATTTCAGTCGGGATGATTTTCCTTTTGTGTTTGACAGTTACTCCTGCTTTGTTTGATGTTGATAGCACAGAGTTTGATGTTGATAACACAGAGTTTGATGTTGATAGCGCAGAGTTTGATGTTGATAACACAGAGTTTGATGTGCTCTACAGTTCTCTTTTTTTGTTTCGGTTGTGATGTTTTTATTTTTCAGTGAAGGGCTTCTAAAGTAGGTACCTGACACCTACTAGGATAGTGTAGCTTCTCTTCAGAGAAGTGAAAAGAGAGAAGTAACAAGCTGCCTAAGTCCCGCGTACACAAAGACCAGCCCCGCGTCCTTGTTTTGCTAGGAACATTCTCAGAATTCTGCACGGGGACCTGATTCGCAAAAATGGACGGTCTCTCCTGGGTTAAATTCTGCACCAAAACCGCGACTGACCCAGCAACCCGTCGGTGGATCTCTTACCCTTTATAAAGTAAAGGGAGACTAAACGGGGAAATGACTTATTGTAAATAGGAAAAGATATAGTCAGTTTGGTCATTTTTGACAAGAGAGGAATGTAGTCAGTTTGTTGACAAGAGATGAACATAGTGAGAAAAAGGAAGATGAGAAGGATGAGGCAGTTGAATAACTGAGCAGAATGAAGAGGGTGAAAAAATGAAGTATCGAGAAGGAAAGCAAGATTAGAGGAATAGGGCGATGAAGTGACAAAACCTGAAGCAGAGAAACAGAAATGAAAGTACAAAGAATGAAAACTTTTATATATATATATATATATATATATATATATATATATATATTATATATATATATATAGAGAGAGAGAGAGAGAGAGAGAGAGAGAATGTGCAGGGGAAAGGACAATGAGAGAGAAGGAATAAAGCAAGATGGTGGCTCTAAGGAAGAATAAGAAGAATGTGGAAGCCTGAAGTGGTAGAAGAAATAAAGTAATGAATCTCATCGTCTCATGTCCAAATCCTGGTCTGTCAACCCAGGCTGTCCCAGAATCCTCCACTACAGATTAGACCATTATACAGAAAGTATTTTCACCATTGTATGTTCTTTAACTGCGGTAATTATTAAATTCTTACTCGTGAAGTCAGCTGGTTCCTTGTTGAGAAACACTGGAAGAGAGAGAGAGAGAGAGAGAGAGAGAGAGAGAGAGAGAGAAGGGTACACAGAGGAGAATTTAAAGAATTTACATGAGAATTAGAAAGAGGCTGAAAGATTAGAGGGAATTTGATAGCAAAGGCAGGAGGAGAAGGGGATGTGGAGTTTAAAACCTGGCCATAATCCGTAGACAGTAAACAATGATCCGCCCATTCTCCCGGGCAACATCCATGGCAGCACAAAACCTCAGCTCTACGCAGCCAGTCTACCAGGATATCTCGTTCAGACCAGCAAACACAGAATCACGCTAGCTCTCTTGTCCACCAAAATTATAGACTTGGCTCTTCCGCTCAATTTCCCGCCTGTCAGACTAGGATTGGAACCTCATCCGTCTCTAATCTTTCCCTTTGCGCTCGTAAAAAAGTGCACTTATTCTCTCCGTTCTGGGGTGCACATTTCCAGTACCACAGTTTGGCCCATACTCAGACCTATCTTCTGAAAATTACTGTAATGTGCCACGCAAGACGCCCTGGATCAGTACAGAATTATCTCCCCTCTCAGATTATTGCATTTCTGTTTTAGCGGAAATATCTTTTAGCTGCAAAACAATGGTTCTCAGAATTTTACAGGCATCCGCCCCCTTGCCTGCCGCTAGCATTCCTGGCTCCTCCAAAAACATTTCTCTTTCTCGCTTTGTTGTTCTAATTTCTTCTGCCACGCCCTTTTCTTTCACCCACCGTTCGATATTCCTAACTTTCTGTAAGGTGGTTGGGGGGGGGGGGGGGGGGGAGTTTCTCATTTTAGAAACTGCTACTCGTTATTCTTAAGGGTGACTGAGTTTGCGTTACAATGTCCGTGCTATTATTATTATTATTATTGTTATTATTATTATTATTTAAAAATAAACTACAGACAATCTCCAAATCTAGAATGTAAGCAGTGTTAGCAAAAAGAAAAACAGAATCTGAAATTTGGAAGCAAAGATGAATGTTCCTGCTGGATGCTTTCATTCTAGAACAAATCTTCCTGCTAGAACTTCTGCAGTTACCACTTCCGTCTTTAATTCTGCTGCCCGTACAGACACATATTTGAATGAATTTTTTTTTGTTTACTGTTCTTATTAATTATAGTTTACTGACATATTCTTCTGTTATTGCTCTGATTTCATTTATACCCAGTGTCACTTCGTCTCTACATTATATTATGTAATCTGTAGGTAGGTAAGAAGAAGAAGAAGAAGAAGAAGAAGAAGAAGAAGAAAAAGGAGAAGAAAAAGGAAAGAAGAAGAAGAAGAAGAAGAAGAAGAAAAAAGAAGAAGAAGGAAAGAAAGAAGAAAAAGAAGAAGAAAGAAAAAGAAGAAGAACGAAAGAAAAAGAAGAAGAAGAAAGAAAGAAAAAGAAGAAAAAAGAAGAAGGAAAGAAAGAAAAAGAAAAATAAGAAGAAAGAAGAGGAAGAAGAAGAAGAAGAAGATCGTTTTTCACATATTTCATAACCACATTCAAATCTTAAGTCAATAACCAAACTGTGGGAAGCATTAACCATACTATGAGAAACATTGATCAAACTGTGGGAAGCATTAACCATACTATGAGAAGCATTGATCAAACTGTGAGATGCATTAACCATACCATGAGAAGCATTGATCGAACTGTGGGAAGCATTAACCATACTATGAGAAACATTGATCAAAGTGTGGGAAGCATTAACTATAGTATGAGAAGCATTGATCAAACTGTGGGAAGCATTAACCATAGTATGAGAAACATTGATCAAACTGTGGGAAGCATTAACCATACTATGAGAATCGTTGATCAAACTGTGGGAAGCATTAACCATACTATGAGAAGCGTTGATCAAACAGTGGGAAGCATTAACCAAACCGTGATTGATTGATTTTTATGTTGTGACAGTTATTGTTATGTAACCAAACCGTGATTGATTGATTTTTATGTTGTGACAGTTATTGTTATGTAACCAAACCATGATTGATTGATTTTTATGTTGTGACAGTTATTGTTATGTAACCAAACCATGATTGATTGATTTTTATGTTGTGACAGTTATTGTTATGTAACTAAACCGTGACTGTTTCCCTCCTTCTTTCTAGTTGCCTCTGGCACGAAAGAAGAGAAGCAAGGCCCTAGAAACATTAGGCTAGGCTCCTTTCTGCCTATCAGTTCCCAGACCAGTGACGCCTTGTCTGACGAGAACCATGACCATTTTGTCGGTGTCTGGCGCTGCAGGGTCAAGACCCCCAAGTGGCTGAAGAAACTCAGGTTTCCCTCCACGGTGGAGCCTCACAGTAAGTTCAGCTTGTCAATTATTCTTTTTATTGTGACTTTTTTTTCTGACTCTGGTAACCCATGTTTGAAAGTTTTACCGTCTTTTACTGGAGACTTTTTTATTAGTTGTTGCCCCTGTTTTTGTCAGTTGTTGTCCATGTTTTTGTTAGTTGTTGCTCCTGATTTGTTAGTTGTTGTCCCTGTTTTGTTGTCCCTGATTTGTTAGATGTTGTCCCTGTTTTTATCAGCTTTTGCCCTTGTTAGTTGTTGACAGCCAAAGTTAACAACGTTTACTATCTGGCGTGTCTGGTATGACAGCCAAAGTTAATAACGTTTACTATCTGGCGTGCCTGGTATGACAGCCAAAGTTAACAACGTTTACTATCTGACTAGCCTGGTATGACATCCAAAGTTAACAACGTTTACTGTCTGGCGTGCCTGGTATGACATCCAAAGTTAACAACGTTTACTATCTGACGTGCCTGGTATGACAGCCAAAGTTAACAACGTTTACTATCTGGCGTGCCTGGTATGACAGCCAAAGTTAACAACGTTTACTATCTGACTAGCCTGGTATGACATCCAAAGTTAACAACGTTTACTGTCTGGCGTGCCTGGTATGACATCCAAAGTTAACAACGTTTACTATCTGACGTGCCTGGTATGACAGCCAAAGTTAACAACGTTTACTGTCTGGCGTGCCTGGTATGACATCCAAAGTTAACAACGTTTACTATCTGACGTGCCTGGTATGACATCCAAAGTTAGCAACGTTTACTATCTGACTAGCCTGGTATGACATCCAAAGTTAACAACGTTTATTGACTGACGAGCCTGGTATGAAGCAGAAAAAAAAACAAACTAGAAAATGACATGAGACCCACGGAAACAGAGCGCCCGATGTGATCTGTTATTTGGTACATAACTCAACCTGCGTGGACATAACATACATGAGCCTTCACCTGATACATAACTCCACCCATTTAGAAATCACATACATCATCATCATCATCATCATTCACTCCCTTGACAGCATAAGCCACGGATAAAGGCTCTCCAGTCATCCCTGTTCTTTGAATTATTCTCTGCTTCCTTCCATGTGTATCCCTTGTCTCTGAGCACTGTCATAATTTCTCTTCTCCAAGTAAGTCTAGGTCTTCCTCGTTTTCTATTTCCTTGAAGATTCCATGTCAGTGTACGTCTTGCTATTTTTGGTGTCAGGTTTCCTCAGAATGTGGCCAATCCACCTCCACTTCCTAGACATGATTTGTAGGTTCATAGGTTCTTGTCCTGCCCTTTCCCAGACCTCCTCGTTCCTGATCTTGTCCTGCCATTTAATGTTTAAAATCCTCCTAAATCAGTACCTCGTGAATGTTTGTGTTCTCAAACATGAGCATACATTTGATAAATAACTCCGCCCGTATAGACATCACATACACAAACATGCACTTGATAAATACGAGTAACTCTGCCCATATAGACATCACATACATGAACATAATCACATACAGTGAGACTGGAATAAACGATCACAGCGACGGAGCTCATTTTATGACAAATCTCTAGTTCTTTCTTCCAAACAGTCAGATTTCTAATTCTTTCGTCTAAACAGACAGATCTCTAGTTCTTTCTTTCTAACAGTCACAAATAGAAATCTCTATTTCTTTCTTCCAAACAGACATATCTCTAGTTGTTCCTTCCAAACAGTCACACAGACAAATCTCTAGTTTTTCTTCCAAACAGACAAATCTCTAGTTCTTTCTTCCAAACAGACAAATCTCTAGTTCTTTCTTCCAAACAGACAAATCTGAAGTTCTTTCTTTTAAACAGACAAATCTCTAGTTCTTCCTTCCAAACAGTCACACAGACAAATCTCTAGTTCTTTCTTCCAAACAGTCAAATCTCTCTAGTTCTTTCTTCCAAACAGTCACACAGATAGATCTCTAGTTGTTTCTTCCAAACAGTCACACAGACAAATCTCTAGTTGTTTCTTCCAAAAATTCAAATCTCTAGTTGTTTCTTCTAAAAATTCAAATCTCTAGTTGTTTCTTCTAAAAATTCAAATCTCTAGTTGTTTCTTCCAAACAGTCACACAAACAAATCCGTGTCCCTTCTGCTAGTATGACAGCCCTTCTGCTTGTCTTCTCTACGACAAACGGGAATGCTTCACCATCTTTTTCTCTTAGTAAAATGACGGCAGTCAGACTTCCATTATGGCTTTTAACTATTAATGCTTTCTCCCTCTACCTCGTACTTGACTCTGTCACCCGCACATCAAGTTACTTTTACTTTCAGTCATTCACATTTCAGTTTAGACAAATCTCCACATGGGCCATCACGTCTTCCACCTCCCATTTTCACTCCAAAAGTCAAGTACACCTACTACAGCACAGTCAAGTACACTCGACGCACCAGTTCTAGACAAGGAAAATCATTTATAGTCCATTGCCGGTTTGTTTCACAGTTTCTCTCAACGTTAGTTCCCTCGTTTATGGTTCCATAAAAGATGCAAATCTTTTTATTGACTACGCCAGCCAATCAGAATCAGTATCGGCTTGCCAGAGGCAAAGCCAGTCAGTTAGATTCTTATACGAGAAAATTGCCTACAAAATTTCGTTTCTAGATGTAGCCAAATTTCTTGTAATGAAAATCCCCACACTTCTTCAAATTCTTCAAAATATACCACTGATCAAAAGTTAAGGGCCACTTGCTAAAATCCTCGTCTAAAAAAATATTCAGCCAACATCAGAAGAATTAAGTGCATTTAAAATGTAACAAATTCATAAACTCTTATGCATATGTTATATTCCATACAAGAGTTGTAAGCCTGAGAAGTCACTTACCTGTCATTATAAAAGTCACAAAATAAATACTGTTACACTTGATCTGTCAAAGTCTGGTATAACCAGCGTTTATGGCCAGGTAGTCGATACATCTTTGATGCTTGGAGTCTACAAGAGTTCTAAGACCATCCTACAAAATAGCCTGACACGCTTGATGATGAAATAGTCAGGTGTGCAGCATGAACTGGTGGAGGGTGATTAGTTGATACTCTCCACCCAAGGACATTCCATAGTTGTTCACTAGGAAGAAAATCAGGTGAATGAGGGGCCGAACCATCCTAATGGCTCCTCGGTGTTAAATGAAGTCACTAACGATGCAGCCTCAGTGAGGTGGAGAATTGTCATCCAGCAAGACTGCATCTCCTCCCATGGTCTCCAGAGCAGGCTGAATAAGAGGTTGCAGTATCTCATCTTGGTAGCTTAGGCTGGTCAGTGTGCCATAGATGACATAAAGAGGGGTCTTGCCTTGTCCATTTAAGCCTCCCCAGACCATGACATAAAGAGGGGTCTTGCCTTGTCCATTTAAGCTTCCCCAGACCATGACATAAAGAGGGGTCTTGCCTTGTCCATTTAAGCTTCCCCAAACCATGACATAAAGAGGGGTCTTGCCTTGTCCATTTAAGCTTCCCCAGACCATGACATAAAGAGGGATCTTGCCTTGTCCGTTTAAGCCTCCCCAGACCATGACATAAAGAGGGGTCTTGCCTTGTCCGTTTAAGCCTCCCCAGACCATGACAGAACCTCCTCCATTTCTCAAATGTAAAACGTTTTCCTTGTCTTCTCCAAACACAAACCTTGCCATCATTAAGCGGGACTCACCTGTAAAGAGGAATTTGCTCCATCCATTTCTCAGATGTAAAACGTATCCTTTGTCTTCTCCAAACACAAACCTTGCCATCATTAAGCGGGACTCACCTGTAAAGAGGAATTTGCTCCACTGGTGTCTTGTCCACCTGATGTGCTCAAGACACCAGACAACATGGCTGCTGGAGTGAGAGGGATTCTGACCACTGGTCTTCGTGAAGCAAGTCCGAATGCATGTGTCTACAACCTGTCATCCTGCTGATGTTAATGTTTACGGTATATTCATCAGCTGATGCTGTGGAATGGTACAGGTGACTATCCTGTGGTGAATGACAGACATCAAGAGATATCTGTCATCCTACTGGCTCATACAACATGGACGTTCTCAATGGTTTTCAGTTTTGTACTCCTGTAGCTCAAAATCCTTCCGAAAGTCTTTGGATGGTAAATAGCCCCAAATTTCTTGTAATGAAAATCCCCACACTTCTTCAAATTCTTCAAAATATCCACTGATCAAAAGTTAAGGGCCACTTGCTAAAATCCTCGTCTAAAAAAATTTCAGCCAACATCAGAAGAATTAAGTGCATTTAAAATGTAACAAATTCATAAACTCTTATGCATATGTTATATTCCATACAAGAGTTGTAAGCCTGAGAAGTCACTTACCTGTCATTATAAAAGTCACAAAATAAATACTGTTACACTTGATCTGTCAAAGTCTGGTATAACCAGCGTTTATGGCCAGGTAGTCGATACATCTTTGATGCTTGGAGTCTACAAGAGTTCTAAGACCATCCTACAAAATAGCCTGACACGCTTGATGATGAAATAGTCAGGTGTGCAGCATGAACTGGTGGAGGGTGATTAGTTGATACTCTCCACCCAAGGACATTCCATAGTTGTTCACTAGGAAGAAAATCAGGTGAATGAGGGGCCGAACCATCCTAATGGCTCCTCGGTGTTAAATGAAGTCACTAACGATGCAGCCTCAGTGAGGTGGAGAATTGTCATCCAGCAAGACTGCATCTCCTCCCATGGTCTCCAGAGCAGGCTGAATAAGAGGTTGCAGTATCTCATCTTGGTAGCTTAGGCTGGTCAGTGTGCCATAGATGACATAAAGAGGGGTCTTGCCTTGTCCATTTAAGCCTCCCCAGACCATGACATAAAGAGGGGTCTTGCCTTGTCCATTTAAGCTTCCCCAGACCATGACATAAAGAGGGGTCTTGCCTTGTCCATTTAAGCTTCCCCAAACCATGACATAAAGAGGGGTCTTGCCTTGTCCATTTAAGCTTCCCCAGACCATGACATAAAGAGGGATCTTGCCTTGTCCGTTTAAGCCTCCCCAGACCATGACATAAAGAGGGGTCTTGCCTTGTCCGTTTAAGCCTCCCCAGACCATGACAGAACCTCCTCCATTTCTCAAATGTAAAACGTTTTCCTTGTCTTCTCCAAACACAAACCTTGCCATCATTAAGCGGGACTCACCTGTAAAGAGGAATTTGCTCCATCCATTTCTCAGATGTAAAACGTATCCTTTGTCTTCTCCAAACACAAACCTTGCCATCATTAAGCGGGACTCACCTGTAAAGAGGAATTTGCTCCACTGGTGTCTTGTCCACCTGATGTGCTCAAGACACCAGACAACATGGCTGCTGGAGTGAGAGGGATTCTGACCACTGGTCTTCGTGAAGCAAGTCCGAATGCATGTGTCTACAACCTGTCATCCTGCTGATGTTAATGTTTACGGTATATTCATCAGCTGATGCTGTGGAATGGTACAGGTGACTATCCTGTGGTGAATGACAGACATCAAGAGATATCTGTCATCCTACTGGCTCATACAACATGGACGTTCTCAATGGTTTTCAGTTTTGTACTCCTGTAGCTCAAAATCCTTCCGAAAGTCTTTGGATGGTAAATAGCCCCAAACATCTTGTAACCTGACAAACAGATTCACTGTTCTCAACCCACATAATATGACAGCCCCAAACATCTTGTAACCTGACAAACAGATCCACTGTTCTCAACCCACATAATATGACAGCCCCAAACATCTTGTAACCTGACAAACAGATTCACTGTTCTCAACCCACATAATATGACAGCCCCAAACATCTTGTAACCTGACAAACAGATTCACTGTTCTCAACCCACATAATATGACAGCCCCAAACATCTTGTAACCTGACAAACAGATTCACTGTTCTCAACCCACATAATATGACAGCCCCAAACATCTTGTAACCTGACAAACAGATTCACTGTTCTCAACCCACATAATATGACAGCCCCAAACATCTTGTAACCTGACAAACAGATTCACTGTTCTCAACCCACATAATAACTCAAACGTGTTCTAGGGTGCTAAGATTCCTTCTCTGGGCCATGCTATTTGCAGCTGGCAGAAGTGTCCTTTTATCAGCAATAAAACGAATGAAAAGTGACATCTGTTCATTAAGAGTTCCTATCACACTTGCATCACGAATCAGCACAGTTAATCTACCTGTGTGAAACACCCTAAATTTAGGCTATTTGCACGTGATTTGTACACTCACCATGATAATCAGTGAGTAATTTTCATACCTCACCTGCGTAAAGAGGATTATACATACTACAAGAGCTTAATATTGAAGAAGGCTGGCTAGTAAAGAGGATTAAAGAGAGAAAACTTAAATATTTTGGACGCATTAAACGTCATGATAATCTAGAGAAAACCGTCTTGGAAGGGTACATAATGGGGAAAAGAAAGAGAGGAAGACAATGGCGAAGATGACTGCAAGACATCATTGATGATCTGCATCAGCAGCAGGGCATCTTGCTCACAACCGAGAGGCCTACAAGAGAGCTGTTAGGGAGGCAAAGTTCCGCAAGGGGCATGCAAATGAATGAACGAATGAATAAATGAATGAATGAATGAATAAATGAATGAATGAATGATGGCTGGACTGGGGGTTGTGGATGACATTAAGACAAGTTTCACAAAAATTATTCTTTATCATATCAGTATATTAGCTGATATAAAAATGTGTTGCACATAAAGGGTTGGCCTTAACTTTTGGGAAATAGTATATATTATACTTTTTTTTTAAGTAAACGTGGGGCTGAAGTCTTCTGAATACAATTTTGTAAAATGAAAGATTTGGCGGGAATGTCTGACGATACAGGAGGCTTCCAAAAGAAGTTGTTCGTTTCAGCATCTTATCGCTTTACAGTTTGTCAAATTATCACTCAGATTATCGTTTTAATAAAGAAAGTTTCCATTTAGGTAGATCACTAAGGTTAGTGTTGTCCGTTGCAAAAGGAGTATGAAAAAAGAATATGTTTCTCTGATCATCTTCAGGAACATTGAGATGGTTGTTTCAGGATTGCATGAGATAATGTCATTTGATAATTTATTGTATTCTTGTCATTTGATAATTTATTGTATTATTGCTCCCTAATCATTTATTAACACGTGCCTATTAATCTTTTATTATACTCTTCCTCTATTGATCATTTATCCTGTTTATTAATCGTGTTTCTACTCTTGTCCTTCGATCATTTATTGTACTTTTGTCTATTAATCATTTATTGTACACTTGTTTATTAATTGAATCAATTATTGTACTCTTGTCTATTGATCATTTATTGTACTCTTGTCTGTTAATTTAATCATCTATTGTATTCTTGTCTGTTAATCATGTACGGTACTCTTGCAGGCAAAATGTACGTTTCCTGGCTGTTTCTGGTGAGTCTTGCCTTCCTGTACAACGCGGTAGTGATTCCTCTTCGCGGAGTTTTCCCGTACCAAACTTCGGAGAATGTCCATCTCTGGCTGACCATAGACTACCTGTGTGACCTCATTTACCTGCTGGACATTGTGCTCTTCAAGTGTAGACTTCGCTTCACCAACGACGGCGTGGTCGAGGTTAAACTTTGTTACTTTCTTCTTACAGACAATGATAGTTCCTGTGCTATTTTATTATCTATTTATTCTCAGATTATGTCTCCAGTTCTTTCTTTCTTTCTTTCTTTCGTTTCTTCTGTTACTTTCATCCTGTGCGTATACCTTCTATTTTTTCTTCACATATTATTCCTTCTAAACACTTCTTTGCTTTTATATTTCATTCTTTTCGCTTGTCTTTTACTTTTTTTTCCCTTTCTTATATCTTTCACTCTTGCATTAACTTCAATGTTCTACGAAAATAAACTTTGACGATAAATTTTGGTAGAAAGAAACTGGAAGGAAGTTACTCTATAATTTTAAAACCCGGATTTGTTTAGAAACACACAATAATTAATGCATATGTATATAACTATACACGAAGCCACTGCAGTAAACTTGTTATACCAAAATGTATAAACTAGGAGAAAAGTAGGAACTTGGTAAAACTGGCCTCAGATTAGCGGACCACATACAGAAACATCTGTACGATATCGCCCAGTATGCCTCGAAACCAGTCCCGAATCATTTCAATGCCCCCGACCACAGAGGCAAATCTGATTTTCTGGTAACGGCAGTCAAACAATGTCACGCAGATGACAGAAGACGCCTAGCGCTTGAGAACCGCTACATTCAGGAATATGGGACGCTGGAACAACATGGTTTGAACTTGTTATTCAGCTACACCAAACATCTTGTAACCTGACAACAGATTCACTGTTCTCAACCCACATAATATGACAGCCCCAAACATCTTGTAACCTGACAAACAGATTCACTGTTCTCAACCCACATAATAACTCAAACGTGTTCTAGGGTGCTAAGATTCCTTCTCTGGGCCATGCTATTTGCAGCTGGCAGAAGTGTCCTTTTATCAGCAATAAAACGAATGAAAAGTGACATCTGTTCATTAAGAGTTCCTATCACACTTGCATCACGAATCAGCACAGTTAATCTACCTGTGTGAAACACCCTAAATTTAGGCTATTTGCACGTGATTTGTACACTCACCATGATAATCAGTGAGTAATTTTCATACCTCACCTGCGTAAAGAGGATTATACATACTACAAGAGCTTAATATTGAAGAAGGCTGGCTAGTAAAGAGGATTAAAGAGAGAAAACTTAAATATTTTGGACGCATTAAACGTCATGATAATCTAGAGAAAACCGTCTTGGAAGGGTACATAATGGGGAAAAGAAAGAGAGGAAGACAATGGCGAAGATGACTGCAAGACATCATTGATGATCTGCATCAGCAGCAGGGCATCTTGCTCACAACCGAGAGGCCTACAAGAGAGCTGTTAGGGAGGCAAAGTTCCGCAAGGGGCATGCAAATGAATGAACGAATGAATAAATGAATGAATGAATGAATAAATGAATGAATGAATGATGGCTGGACTGGGGGTTGTGGATGACATTAAGACAAGTTTCACAAAAATTATTCTTTATCATATCAGTATATTAGCTGATATAAAAATGTGTTGCACATAAAGGGTTGGCCTTAACTTTTGGGAAATAGTATATATTATACTTTTTTTTAAGTAAACGTGGGGCTGAAGTCTTCTGAATACAATTTTGTAAAATGAAAGATTTGGCGGGAATGTCTGACGATACAGGAGGCTTCCAAAAGAAGTTGTTCGTTTCAGCATCTTATCGCTTTACAGTTTGTCAAATTATCACTCAGATTATCGTTTTAATGAAGAAAGTTTCCATTTAGGTAGATCACTAAGGTTAGTGTTGTCCGTTGCAAAAGGAGTATGAAAAAAGAATATGTTTCTCTGATCATCTTCAGGAACATTGAGATGGTTGTTTCAGGATTGCATGAGATAATGTCATTTGATAATTTATTGTATTCTTGTCATTTGATAATTTATTGTATTATTGCTCCCTAATCATTTATTAACACGTGCCTATTAATCTTTTATTATACTCTTCCTCTATTGATCATTTATCCTGTTTATTAATCGTGTTTCTACTCTTGTCCTTCGATCATTTATTGTACTTTTGTCTATTAATCATTTATTGTACACTTGTTTATTAATTGAATCAATTATTGTACTCTTGTCTATTGATCATTTGTCGTAGTCTTGTCTATTGATCATTTATTGTACTCTTGTCTGTTAATTTAATCATCTATTGTATTCTTGTCTGTTAATCATGTACGGTACTCTTGCAGGCAAAATGTACGTTTCCTGGCTGTTTCTGGTGAGTCTTGCCTTCCTGTACAACGCGGTAGTGATTCCTCTTCGCGGAGTTTTCCCGTACCAAACTTCGGAGAATGTCCATCTCTGGCTGACCATAGACTACCTGTGTGACCTCATTTACCTGCTGGACATTGTGCTCTTCAAGTGTAGACTTCGCTTCACCAACGACGGCGTGGTCGAGGTTAAACTTTGTTACTTTCTTCTTACAGACAATGATAGTTCCTGTGCTATTTTATTATCTATTTATTCTCAGATTATGTCTCCAGTTCTTTCTTTCTTTCTTTCTTTCGTTTCTTCTGTTACTTTCATCCTGTGCGTATACCTTCTATTTTTTCTTCACATATTATTCCTTCTAAACACTTCTTTGCTTTTATATTTCATTCTTTTCGCTTGTCTTTTACTTTTTTTTCCCTTTCTTATATCTTTCACTCTTGCATTAACTTCAATGTTCTACGAAAATAAACTTTGACGATAAATTTTGGTAGAAAGAAACTGGAAGGAAGTTACTCTATAATTTTAAAACCCGGATTTGTTTAGAAACACACAATAATTAATGCATATGTATATAACTATACACGAAGCCACTGCAGTAAACTTGTTATACCAAAATGTATAAACTAGGAGAAAAGTAGGAACTTGGTAAAACTGGCCTCAGATTAGCGGACCACATACAGAAACATCTGTACGATATCGCCCAGTATGCCTCGAAACCAGTCCCGAATCATTTCAATGCCCCCGACCACAGAGGCAAATCTGATTTTCTGGTAACGGCAGTCAAACAATGTCACGCAGATGACAGAAGACGCCTAGCGCTTGAGAACCGCTACATTCAGGAATATGGGACGCTGGAACAACATGGTTTGAACTTGTTATTCAGCTACACCTAACATTCTCCTCTTCACAATCATGACCCTCCCCACTAAGTTCCACTCCCTTCTCACTTGTTACACATAGCTTAGAACCTCCTCACAGCATCATCACATTACAACCCTTCTACCCCAACTATAATCATCTATTTCACCTTCTCCCGGCTAGATTACCGGCGTATCACGCTCTCTCCCCTCTACGGTTCCCCCACCCACGACCCTCAGTTACGATCCACCTATCACACATCACGTCTCCATTTAAATATTCTCTACACTCCACCATGCGCATTTCTGACACGCAAGGTCGGACAAGGCACAGCTTCTTACAAGTTACAGCTAAGTGCTTTGTTCAGTTTATTTTTTAAACATAGCATTCATGTAAATTTATTCTTTATCTCTTCTCTCTATTTCTTTGTCCTTTGTGTTTTTGCATGATTAAGGCTCACGCCGAAATGTCACAACTTTGTAGTAGTTAAGTAATAAAGCTGTTCCTTCTTTTATTCCTATTTTATACATTTCGGTTTAGAAATGTGATATATTTCTTTTTATTTGGAATTTGCCTAAATATCACATTGATTCACGTAAGTGTACAAGGTGTACCGGCACAGCCAGAGTTGTTTTGGAGCTAAAGACAGCTGGTTCTCTCTTCCCACTTATCCCACTAGAGCTAAAGACAGCTGATTTTCTCTTCCCACTTATCTCACTAGAGCTAAAGACAGCTGGTTCTCTCTTCTCACTTATCCCACTACTCCAGTCTTTGTTTCATTTTCTCCATGGGCCTCAAAGACTCAAATGAGAATCTATTACTGTCACGTGACCAAAAGATAATCTCAATTGTCTACTCTTCCTTCAGTTCAGTTTCTCTATTCCCGACTTTCTCTATTCCCGACCTCTTCTATTACTGACTTCCTCTATTCCCGAAATCCTCTATTACCGACCTCCTCTATTCTTAAATCCTAATCTCCTTGGAATAGGAATATTCATTGGCTACATGCGTACGTTATATTCGGTCAATCATTCTCATGTTTTGTTTTGTTTTGTTTTGGGGTTTGTTTTTTTTTTGGACATAATTTTCATGACAGATATTGTCATAAAATGTCGTCCATTCTTCCTAGTTTAACTGCAGTATCCAGTCTTTGTTTTCCTCGGACATTTCATTACCCAGACCGTAATTTATCCTGGCTGGTCGGGATTCACGTCTGTGGGTGATGTGCTAATACTTTGTATTTGCTGCTTGTATTAAAATACATTTTCTCTTCTTATGTCGATTTTGCTTTGGTTTTTAGATGGCATTAGGATTGTGATAATGTATTTCCTTCAAGTTAGCTGTGATCTGATGCAATAATCTTGTGTTAGTTGTGTGTGATGTCATGTTAGCTGTGTGTAATCTCGTGTGTGTGATGTGTGTGGTCTAATGTTAGCTTTGTGTTATCTCATGTTATCTTTGTGTGAAGAGAACAAATGAAAATGATGTATGGACAAGAGATGAAGGAAACAAGACCAAGGGGTAGACCAAGACAGAGATGGAAAGACAACATAGAAGAGGATATAAAAGAAATTGATGTCACCAACTGGAGAGAGAAGATTAGGAATAGAAAGGAATGGAGGCTAACTTTATCTGCAGCAGTGACCCTTTATGATGCGAACAGCTGAAGAAGAAAAAGAAGAATCTTTGTGTGATCTCATGTTAGGTTTTTATGATCTCATGTTAGTTTTTTGTGACCTCATGTTAGTTTTTTGTGATCTCATGTTAGTTTTTTGTGATCTCATGTTAGTTTTTTGTGATCTCATGTTAGCTGTTTGTGATCTCATGTTAGCTTCTTGTGATCTCAAGTTAGTTTTTTGTGATCTCATGTTAGCTTTTTGTGATCTCATGTTAGCTTTTTGTGATCTCATGTTAACTTTTTGTGATCTCATGTTAATTGTGTATTTTATCAGTTCAAATCAAAATAAACACTGGATATGCTGCCAACCCTTTCCCAGGCTTGACAACCACTGTATTTCTTTCTTTCCCTTCCCACCCCCTCCCCCCATTTACAAAAACCTACTCAGATTAGTGCCACAGCTTACAAGTCTTCATTTAAACATTTACAGTAACTCACCACGAACACTCTCAGTCACAGCTTCTCTCAGGTCTCAGCTTCTCTCAGGTCTCAGCTTCTCTCAGGTCTCAGCTTCTCTCAGGTCTCAGCTTCTCTCAGGTCTCAGCTTCTCTCAGGTCACAGCTTCTCTCAGGTCACAGCTTCTCTCAGGTCACAGCTTCTCACAGGTCACAGCTTCTCACAGGTCTCAGCTTCTCACATATCACAGCTTCTCACATGTCACAGCTTCTCACAGGTCACAGCTTCTCACATATCACAGCTTCTCACAGGTCACAGCTTCTCTCAGGTCACAGCTTCTCTCAGGTCACAGCTTCTCTCAGGTCACAGCTTCTCGCAGGTCACAGCTTCTCACAGGTTCACAGCTTCTCACGGGTCACAGATTCTCGCAGGTCACAGCTTCTCTCAGGTCACAGCTTCTCGCAGGTCACAGCTTCTCTCAGGTCACAGCTTCTCTCAGGTCACAGCTTCTCACATGTCACTGCTTCTCACATGTCACAGCTTCTCTTAGGTCACAGCTATGTGCTCCCCTCTTTAGTATTGCTTTTTTCCCATTCTTATTTGGTATGTATTACTTTTGTGAATCAACATTTTCTCTTCTTTCTCTGTTTCTTTCCCTTGTATGTTTTCCGTCTGATTAAGGTATAAACAGAAGCATTACAATTGTGTGCTTATTACTTTCAAAACTGTTTCTACCTTTTTTTAAAAATAATCTTAACATTTTGTTATCACAGCTTTACTGCAGAGCTTTTTGTGTGGATTTATATACTTAATTTTATCTGTATGTATATCCAATTACTATTCACATATCACTCATTATACTTCTTTCTGTGTTGTTATTTTTCAGCAGTTTTTCTTTTTTTTTTTTTTGGTCCACGTGAATCTCCAGTATTCATTGCTCTCTCTCTCTCTCAATGTCATTTTCTATCTCTAAATCTCTCTCTCAGACTATCTTTCTCTCTCTCAATCTGTCTATCTTTTTCTATCTATCTCTCTTTCTCTCTCAATCTGTATCTCTCTCTCAATCTGTCTATCTTACTCTCTCTCTCTCAATCAGTTTATCTTTCTCAATCTGTCTATATCTCTCTCTCTCTCTCAATCTGTTTATCTTTCTCAATCTGTCTATCTTTCTCTCTCTCTCAATTTGTCTATCTTTCTTTCTCTCTCTCAGTCTGTCTATCTTTCTCAATCTATTTATCTTTCTCTCTCTCTCTCTCAATCTATCTTTCTCTCACTCTCTCTCAATTTGTCTATCTTTCTCTCTCTCAGTCTGCCTATAAATCTGTATATCTTTCTCCATCTATCTTTTTTCTTTCTCTCTCTCAATCTCTCTCTCAGTCTCTCTCAATCTCTCTCTCAGTCTCTCTCAATCTTTCTCTCAATCTCTCTCAATCTGTCTATCTCCCTGTCTGTCTATCTTTCTCTATGTACATATGTGTTCCTACATTTTCTTCTTTTCTTTAACTATCCAGTCCTAATATTTGATTATTTTTGCTGAGGTCTGGAGTAGTTCCGTGTTCATTTATATTCTTTTCATTTCCTGATGAGGAGGAGGAGCAGCAGGAAGAAGAGGAGGATGGGCAGAAGGTAGACAGAAGTACATGGTTCATTTTGTTAAAAAAAAAAAAAATGAGGAAGGAAAAAATGCAAAAGTGGCAGAAGTAAACATGAAGATAAGTATGAAGAAGTGACAAGAAATATCTGGTTTTTTTTTTAAAGTTCTGTTTTTATAGTTTATGATCTGTGTACCAGCTCAGATATAATTCTTACATGTATTTTACGTACAAGTTCTCCAGTCTTTCCATTTGTGGTAAAATTTCTAAACCTACCATTATTTTACAGTGCAATCGCAAGGAAACAAGGAAACATTACATGAAAAAATTGATGTTTAAGGTAAAGCACATGAAAAAATTTGTTTAATGTAAAGCACATGAAAAAATTGATGTTTAAAGTAAAGCACATGAAAAAATTAAAGTTTAAGGTAAAGCACATGAAAAAATTGATGTTTAAGGTATATGAAAAAATTAAAGTTTAAGGTAAAGCACATGAAAAAATTGATGTTTATGGTAAAGCACATGAAAAAAATCATTTGAAATGTTTCATGTGAAATAAGCAGCACATGAAAAAAACCATTTGAAATGTTTCATGTTAAATGAGTAGCATATGAAAAAATGTATGTTTAAGGTAAAGCACAAGAAAAAATTGATTTTAAAGTAAAGCACATGAAAAAATCATTTGAAATGTTTCATGTGAAATGAATAGCACATGAAAAAATTATTTGAAATGTTTCATGTGAAATGAGTAGCACATGAAAAAATTATTTGAAATGTTTCATGTGAAATGAGTAGCACATTATATCTGACCATTATCTGTAGAGTAATATATTAAAATAGTGGGAATAACATCCTTTGATGAGGTTGAAAAGATCGCAGAAAACAGGAAATCTTGGCAAGCTACCATGCAAGCCCTATGTGACATTCAGCAGCACGGGAAAAATGTAAGATACTCGTATTAATCTGTGTAGTAGGTAAATATACCATAATCATATGTGCCCTGGCAAAATTATACAAACCTTGACAGAAATGTCTCAGGCAGGCAGCAGAACTGACAGCAGACTGAAAGCCAAGCCTCACTTTGTGCATTGGTTGGAATCATATCATATCTTAGAAGTGTTTTGTAACGCATATAAAGATGGGAAAGAAATAATGGAAGAGAGTGGAAAGTTTCTTGTGCGTGCGTACCATAACTTTATGATTACCTATATATGTAACTGATTACTTTTGTGAATCAACATTTTCTCTTCTTTCTCTGTTTCTTTCCCTTGTATGTTTTCCGTCTGATTAAGGTATAAACAGAAGCATTACAATTGTGTGCTTATTACTTTCAAAACTGTTTCTACCTTTTTTTAAAAATAATCTTAACATTTTGTTATCACAGCTTTACTGCAGAGCTTTTTGTGTGGATTTATATACTTAATTTTATCTGTATGTATATCCAATTACTATTCACATATCACTCATTATACTTCTTTCTGTGTTGTTATTTTTCAGCAGTTTTTCTTTTTTTTTTTTTTTTTGGTCCACGTGAATCTCCAGTATTCATTGCTCTCTCTCTCTCTCTCTCTCAATGTCATTTTCTATCTCTAAATCTCTCTCTCAGACTATCTTTCTCTCTCAATCTGTCTATCTTTTTCTATCTATCTCTCTTTCTCTCTCAATCTGTATCTCTCTCTCAATCTGTCTATCTTACTCTCTCTCTCTCAATCAGTTTATCTTTCTCAATCTGTCTATATCTCTCTCTCTCTCTCAATCTGTTTATCTTTCTCAATCTGTCTATCTTTCTCTCTCTCTCAATTTGTCTATCTTTCTTTCTCTCTCTCAGTCTGTCTATCTTTCTCAATCTATTTATCTTTCTCTCTCTCTCTCAATCTATCTTTCTCTCACTCTCTCTCAATTTGTCTATCTTTCTCTCTCTCAGTCTGCCTATAAATCTGTATATCTTTCTCCATCTATCTTTTTTCTTTCTCTCTCTCAATCTCTCTCTCAGTCTCTCTCAATCTCTCTCTCAGTCTCTCTCAATCTTTCTCTCAATCTCTCTCAATCTGTCTATCTCCCTGTCTGTCTATCTTTCTCTATGTACATATGTGTTCCTACATTTTCTTCTTTTCTTTAACTATCCAGTCCTAATATTTGATTATTTTTGCTGAGGTCTGGAGTAGTTCCGTGTTCATTTATATTCTTTTCATTTCCTGATGAGGAGGAGGAGCAGCAGGAAGAAGAGGAGGATGGGCAGAAGGTAGACAGAAGTACATGGTTCATTTTGTTAAAAAAAAAAAAAATGAGGAAGGAAAAAATGCAAAAGTGGCAGAAGTAAACATGAAGATAAGTATGAAGAAGTGACAAGAAATATCTGGTTTTTTTTTTAAAGTTCTGTTTTTATAGTTTATGATCTGTGTACCAGCTCAGATATAATTCTTACATGTATTTTACGTACAAGTTCTCCAGTCTTTCCATTTGTGGTAAAATTTCTAAACCTACCATTATTTTACAGTGCAATCGCAAGGAAACAAGGAAACATTACATGAAAAAATTGATGTTTAAGGTAAAGCACATGAAAAAATTTGTTTAATGTAAAGCACATGAAAAAATTGATGTTTAAAGTAAAGCACATGAAAAAATTAAAGTTTAAGGTAAAGCACATGAAAAAATTGATGTTTAAGGTATATGAAAAAATTAAAGTTTAAGGTAAAGCACATGAAAAAATTGATGTTTATGGTAAAGCACATGAAAAAAATCATTTGAAATGTTTCATGTGAAATAAGCAGCACATGAAAAAAACCATTTGAAATGTTTCATGTTAAATGAGTAGCATATGAAAAAATGTATGTTTAAGGTAAAGCACAAGAAAAAATTGATTTTAAAGTAAAGCACATGAAAAAATCATTTGAAATGTTTCATGTGAAATGAATAGCACATGAAAAAATTATTTGAAATGTTTCATGTGAAATGAGTAGCACATGAAAAAATTATTTGAAATGTTTCATGTGAAATGAGTAGCACATTATATCTGACCATTATCTGTAGAGTAATATATTAAAATAGTGGGAATAACATCCTTTGATGAGGTTGAAAAGATCGCAGAAAACAGGAAATCTTGGCAAGCTACCATGCAAGCCCTATGTGACATTCAGCAGCACGGGAAAAATGTAAGATACTCGTATTAATCTGTGTAGTAGGTAAATATACCATAATCATATGTGCCCTGGCAAAATTATACAAACCTTGACAGAAATGTCTCAGGCAGGCAGCAGAACTGACAGCAGACTGAAAGCCAAGCCTCACTTTGTGCATTGGTTGGAATCATATCATATCTTAGAAGTGTTTTGTAACGCATATAAAGATGGGAAAGAAATAATGGAAGAGAGTGGAAAGTTTCTTGTGCGTGCGTACCATAACTTTATGATTACCTATATATGTAACTGATTCCCTTTGCTTTATGTAAAAAATAAAATGTCTCTTGTACTTTCATCAGTTTGATATTATGTCTCTGATACTTTCATCAGTTTGATATCATGTCTCTGATACTTTCATCAGTTTGATATCATGTCTCTGATACCACTGGATCTGTTCTACTTCATCAAAAGTGTTGGTGTTAATCCATGGCTACGACTACCAAGAGTACTGAAGGTAGGAATCTTGTGTTAGAGTACTGAAGGTAGGAATCTTGTGTTAGAGTATGAAGGTAGGAATCTTGTGTTAGAGTACTGAAGGTAGGAATCTTGTGTTAGAGTATGAAGGTAGGAATCTTGTGTTAGAGTATGAAGGTAGGAATCTTGTGTTAGAGTATGAAGGTAGGAATCTTGTGTTAGAGTACTGAAGGTAGGAATCTTGTGTTAGAGTATGAAGGTAGGAATCTTGTGTTAGAGTATGAAGGTAGGAATCTTGTGTTAGAGTATGAAGGTAGGCATCTTGTGTTGTTATTTTTCAGTAGTTTTTCTTTTTTTTTTTTTTTTGGTCCATGTGAATCTCCAGTATTCATTGCTCTCTCTCTCTCTCTCTCTCAATGTCATTTTCTATCTCTAAATCTCTCTCTTAGTCTATCTTTCTCTCTCTCAATCTGTCTATCTTTCTCTCTTTTTATCTATCTCTCTTTCTCTCTCAATCTGTATCTCTCTCTCAATCTGTCTATCTTACTCTCTCTCTCTCAATCTGTTTATCTTTCTCAATCTGTCTATCTCTCTCTCTCTCTCAATCTGTTTATCTTTCTCAATCTGTCTATCTTTCTCTCTCTCTCAATTTGTCTATCTTTCTTTCTCTCTCTCAGTCTGCCTATAAATCTGTATATCTTTCTCCATCTATCTTTTTTCTCTCTCTCTCAATCTCTCTCTCAGTCTCTCTCAATCTTTCTCTCAATCTGTCTATCTCCCTGTCTGTCTATCTTTCTCAATCTGTCTATCTCCCTGTCTGTCTATCTTTCTCAATCTGTCTATCTCCCTGTCTGTCTATCTTTCTCAATCTGTCTATCTCCCTGTCTGTCTATCTTTCTCAATCTGTCTATCTCCCTGTCTGTCTATCTTTCTCAATCTGTCTATCTCCCTGTCTGTCTATCTCCCTGTCTGTCTATCTTTCTCAATCTGTCTATCTCCCTGTCTGTCTATCTTTCTCTATCTGTCTATCTCCCTGTCTGTCTATCTTTCTCAATCTGTCTATCTCCCTGTCTGTCTATCTCTCTCAGTCTGTCTATCTCCCTGTCTGTCTATCTTTCTCAATCTGTCTATCTCCCTGTCTGTCTATCTCTCTCAATCTGTCTATCTCCCTGTCTGTCTGTCTCTCTCAATCTGTCTATCTCCCTGTCTGTCTATCTCTCTCAATCTGTCTATCTCCCTGTCTGTCTATCTCTCTCAATCTGTCTATCTCCCTGTCTGTCTATCTCTCTCAATCTGTCTATCTCCCTGTCTGTCTATCTCTCTCAATCTGTCTATCTCCCTGTCTGTCTATCTTTCTCAGTCTGTCTATCTCCCTGTCTGTCTATCTCTCTCAATCTGTCTATCTCCCTGTCTGTCTATCTCTCTCAATCTGTCTATCTCCCTGTCTGTCTATCTCTCAATCTGTCTATCTCCCTGTCTGTCTATCTCTCTCAATCTGTCTATCTCCCTG
The DNA here is from genome assembly GCA_009760885.1 of Achatina immaculata. NCBI lineage: Eukaryota > Metazoa > Mollusca > Gastropoda > Stylommatophora > Achatinidae > Lissachatina > Lissachatina immaculata. Next base: position 11,849,255 of record CM019716.1, read on the forward strand.
TCTGTCTATCTTTCTCAGTCTGTCTATCTCCCTGTCTGTCTATCTTTCTCAGTCTGTCTATCTCCCTGTCTGTCTATCTTTCTCAGTCTGTCTATCTCCCTGTCTGTCTATTTTTCTCTATGTACATATGTGTTCCTACATTTTCTTCTTTTCTTTAACTATCCTGTCCTAATATTTGATTATTTTTGCTGAGGTCTGGAGTAGTTCAGTGTTCATTTATATTCTTTCCGTTTCCTGATGAGAAGGAGGAGGATGAGAAGGAGGAGGAGCAGCAGGAAGAAGAGGAGGATGGGCAGAAGGTAGACAGAAGTACATGGTTCATTTTGTAAAAAAAAAAAAAAAAATGAGGAAGGAAAAAATGCAAAAGTGGCAGAAGTAAACATGAAGATAAGTATGAAGAAGTGACAAGAAATATCTGTTTTTTTTTTTAAGTTCTGTTTTTACAGTTTATGATCTGGATTAGTTCTGTTTTTATAGTTTATGATCTGGATTAGTTCTGTTTTTATAGTTTATGATCTGGATTAGTTCTGTTTTTATAGTTTATGATCTGTGTACCAGCTCAGATATAATTCTTACATGTATTTTACGTACAAGTTCTCCAGTCTTTCCACTTGTGGTAAAATTTCTAAACCTACCATTATTTTACAGTGCAATCGCAAGGAAACAAGGAAACATTACATGAAAAAATTGATGTTTAAGGTAAAGCACATGAAAAAATTTGTTTAATGTAAAGCACATGAAAAAATTGATGTTTAAGGTAAAGCACATGAAAAAATTAAAGTTTAAGGTAAAGCACATAAAAAAATCATTTGAAATGTTTCATGTGAAATGAGTAGCACATGAAAAATTATTTGAAATGTTTCATGTGAAATGAGTAGCACATGAAAAATCATTTGAAATGTTTCATGTGAAATGAGTAGCACATGAAAAAATTATTTGAAATGTTTCATGTTAAATGAGTAGCACATGAAAAATCATTTGAAATGTTTCATGTGAAATGAGTAGCACATTATATCTGACCATTATCTGTAGAGTAATATATTAAAATAGTGGGAATAACATCCTTTGATGAGGTTGAAAAGATCGCAGAAAACAGGAAATCTTGGCAAGCTACCATGCAAGCCCTATGTGACATTCAGCAGCACGGGAAGAATGTAAGATACTAGTATTAATCTGTGTAGTAGGTAAATATACCATAATCATATGTGCCCTGGCAAAATTATACAAACCTTGACAGAAATGTCTCAGGCAGGCAGCAGAACTGACAGCAGACTGAAAGCCAAGCCTCACTTTGTGCATTGGTTGGAATCATATCATATCTTAGAAGTGTTTTGTAATGCATAGAAAGATGGGAAAGAAATAATGGAAGAGAGAATGGAAAGTTTCTTGTACGTGCGTACCATAAATTTATGATTATCTGTACGTGTAACTGATTCTCTTTGCTTTATGCAAAAAATAATATGTCTCTTGTACTTTCATCAGTTTGATATTATGTCTCTGATACTTTCATCAGTTTGATATCATGTCTCTGATACTTTCATCAGTTTGATATTATGTCTCTGATACTTTCATCAGTTTGATATCATGTCTCTGATACTTTCATCAGTTTGATATCATGTCTCTGATACCACTGGATCTGTTCTACTTCATCAAAAGTGTTGGTGTCAATCCATGGCTACGACTACCAAGAGTACTGAAGGTAGGAATCTTGTGTTAGAGTACTGAAGGTAGAAATCTTGTGTTAGAGTACTGAAGGTAGGAATCTTGTGTTAGAGTACTGAAGGTAGGAATCTTGTGTTAGAGTACTGAAGGTAGAAATCTTGTGTTAGAGTACTGAAGGTAGAAATCTTGTGTTAGAGTACTGAAGGTAGGAATCTTGTGTTAGAGTACTGAAGGTAGAAATCTTGTGTTAGAGTATTGAAGGTAGGAATCTTGTGTTAGAGTATTGAAGGTAGGAATCTTGTGTTAGAGTATTGAAGGTAGGAATCTTGTGTTAGAGTATTGAAGGTAGGAATCTTGTGTTAGAGTATTGAAGGTAGGAATATTGTGTTAGAGTATTGAAGGTAGGAATCTTGTGTTAGAGTATTGAAGGTAGGAATATTGTGTTAGAGTATTGAAGGTAGGAATCTTGTGTTAGAGTATTGAAGGTAGGAATCTTGTGTTAGAGTACTGAAGGTAGGAATCTTGTGTTAGAGTATTGAAGGTAGGAATCTTGTGTTAGAGTATGAAGGTAGGAATCTTGTGTTAGAGTATTGAAGGTAGGAATCTTGTGTTAGAGTACTGAAGGTAGAATCTTGTGTTAGAGTACTGAAGGTAGGAATCTTGTTAGAGTACTGAAGGTAGGAATATTGTGTTAGAGTACTGAAGGTAGAAATCTTGTGTTAGAGTACTGAAGGTAGGAATCTTGTGTTAGAGTACTGAAGGTAGGAATATTGTGTTAGAGTACTGAAGGTAGGAATCTTGTGTTAGAGTATTGAAGGTAGGAATCTTGTGTTAGAGTATTGAAGGTAGGAATCTTGTGTTAGAGTATTGAAGGTAGGAATCTTGTGTTAGAGTACTGAAGGTAGGAATCTTGTGTTAGAGTACTGAAGGTAGGAATATTGTGTTAGAGTACTGAAGGTAGAAATCTTGTGTTAGAGTACTGAAGGTAGGAATCTTGTGTTAGAGTACTGAAGGTAGGAATTGTGTTAGAGTACTGAAGGTAGGAATCTGTGTTAGAGTACTGAAGGTAGGAATCTTGTGTTAGAGTATGAAGGTAGGAATCTTGTGTTAGAGTATGAAGGTAGAAATCTTGTGTTAGAGTACTGAAGGTAGGAATCTTGTGTTAGAGTATTGAAGGTAGGAATCTTGTGTTAGAGTATGAAGGTAGGAATCTTGTGTTAGAGTACTGAAGGTAGGAATCTTGTGTTAGAGTATGAAGGTAGGAATCTTGTGTTAGAGTACTGAAGGTAGGAATCTTGTGTTAGAGTACTGAAGGTAGGAATCTTGTGTTAGAGTATGAAGGTAGAAATCTTGTGTTAGAGTACTGAAGGTAGGAATCTTGTGTTAGAGTACTGAAGGTAGAAATCTTGTGTTAGAGTATGAAGGTAGGAATCTTGTGTTAGAGTATGAAGGTAGGAATCTTGTGTTAGAGTATGAAGGTAGAAATCTTGTGTTAGAGTATGAAGGTAGAAATCTTGTGTTAGAGTACTGAAGGTAGAAATCTTGTGTTAGAGTACTGAAGGTAGGAATCTTGTGTTAGAGTATGAAGGTAGGAATCTTGTGTTAGAGTACTGAAGGTAGGAATCTTGTGTTAGAGTACTGAAGGTAGAAATCTTGTGTTAGAGTACTGAAGGTAGGAATCTTGTGTTAGAGTACTGAAGGTAGAAATCTTGTGTTAGAGTACTGAAGGTAGAAATCTTGTGTTAGAGTACTGAAGGTAGGAATCTTGTGTTAGAGTACTGAAGGTAGAAATCTTGTGTTAGAGTATGAAGGTAGAAATCTTGTGTTAGAGTACTGAAGGTAGGAATCTTGTGTTAGAGTATGAAGGTAGGAATCTTGTGTTAGAGTATGAAGGTAGGAATCTTGTGTTAGAGTACTGAAGGTAGGAATCTTGTGTTAGAGTATTGAAGGTAGGAATCTTGTGTTAGAGTACTGAAGGTAGGAATCTTGTGTTAGAGTACTGAAGGTAGGATATCCTGAAAAAAGGAAAGCCAGTAGACGACCTAAAAAGCTTTAGACCAATCTCACTGACTTCCAACACTGGAAAGCTAGCAGAACGAATGCTTAACAGTAGGCTGTACCGGATTTTGGAATCCTCGGAGTCCCTTAATAACTTTCAGGCAAGCTTCCGATCAAGAACTGAAGACCAGCTATTTCTCCTCACTCAAAGTGTAAAAGATGGTTTTTTACACAAGAAAAACTCTGTAGCTGTCTTTGTAGATTTCCAGCAGGCATATGACAGGGTCTGGCGAAAGGACCTACTGTTAAAAATGCAAAGCATGGGCATACATGGGAAAATGTATCAATGGGTTAAAAACTGCCTGAGTAATAGGGCCATACAAACTCAGGTCAATAACAGACTGTCAAACAAATGCACCCTGGAGGAAGATCTACCACAGGGTTCTGCTCTTAGCTGCATCTTGTTCCTAATATTTATAAATGACCTTCCCAGCCTGTTGAATACCCACAAGGCCATATTTGCTGATGACCTTGTCTTGTGGACTAGTGGAACAGACCTGCAGCTGGCTACTGAGAGACTTAAGATTGCCCTCCTCATCATATCAGCCTATTGCAATTTCTGGAAGTTGAAGATCAATGTTAGTAAAACTACATATACAGTCTTCACTCTTAGCAACACACTACCAAAGACTGAACTGAAAATAACTCTTGATGGTGCTCAAATCATGAAGGAGAAAAATCCAACATACTTTGGTGTGAAACTAGACAGAAAATTGAACTTTAAAAAATTCATGGATGGACTAGCAGAAAAAGCATCCAAAAGACTAAACTTAATCAAGCGACTTGCAAGTACATCCTGGGGAGCTGACAAAGCAACACTCAGACAGCTGTACACAGGATATGTTAGATCTATAATAGATTACAACCTCCCCCTACAGGTCACAGCATCAAAGAGCTATCGTACACAAGTAGACAGAATCCAGAACCAAGCCGTTCATTTCATTTGTGGGGCAATGAGGTCAACACCCACAGCTGCATGTGAAACTGATGCAAACATAGAGCCATTAGATATAAGACTCGAAAATCCCACCATTGAGGCAGTAGAAAGATATAAATGCATGCCCCCAGACCATCCTAACAGAACAGTGGTTGATAAATGGAAGCATGATAATAGACTGAAAGTGAAAACTCCAGTGCACATAGCAGAACAGTTAAACACAAGACATAAACTCACTGAAGACAGAAAAGAACTTATAAAAGTACCAGACATCCCACCAAACACAAACTACACACTTCCACAAACTAACACCAGACTCAAGAACAAATTAGTAAACAAATCAGTTCCAAACACCCTAAAGCTGTGTGCACTGGAGACCATAGAATCCTACCCCAAGGACTGGATCCATGCATATACTGATAGGTCAGTGTTCAAGGAAACAAACAATGCAGGATATGGGGTACTTGTAATGTGTCCAGACAAGACAAGCCACATTTCTGCTCCTTGTGGATCTTGCTGCTCCAGTTATGATGCAGAGATGCAGGCAATATTAGCAGCCCTGGCAGCCACCACCACCAAATACAAAAACACTGCCTCTCATCCCAAAAAAACCTTGTTATTTTCTGACTCCCAGTCTGCTCTCTAGGCCCTTGAAAACTGGATACCATCAGCTGATCACATTACAACTGACATACTCAGTGCAATAAACCAGCTCGCCTCCTACGACATCAAGACCACCCTACAGTGGATACAAGGGCACATAGATATCAGAGGAAATGAACGTGCTGACAGACTGGCAAAAAGTGGAGCCATCATGTCACAGCCCCACATCTCCACCAACATGAGAACAGCTAAACACATTATACACAACGACTGCAAGCAGCAGTGGATGGACAGCTGGGCCAGTAATCCAACTGGAAGATCCCTATATACACACCTGCCAAAGCCTAACCCCGGAGACCACATCAACAGCTTATGTCGTAGAGACCAATGCACAATTTTCAGGTTGAGAACAGACACATTACCCTCAATAAGCACTTACACAGAGTGACCGCTGACTACACTCCATACTGCATGCACTGCAACAGACACGAAGAAGAAACTGTTAAACGCCATCTGCTGGATTGCAGTGCATTGAAGGACCTTCGGAAGAACCTGATACCACCAAACTCCTCAGTCATCGACATTCTGTATGGAAATGTAGAACAGTTGAAGAGGACCTGTATGTTTCATTATCTGACACAAGGGGAAAGAGTGAAAACTCGTAAACCCAGGGATCAGAAAAGTCAAAAGTCAAGACCGAAGGTAGGAATCTTGTGTCTACCTTGACTCGCTGGCAGGAGGTAAATATTTTTTTAAATTTTAAGAACTAAACTGATCCAATCTTTGTGACTCACAGCTGACACCAGGGTTGGCGAAAAATAAGCAACCAAGACCATGTCCCACCTCTCAGCTGATAGCCTCAGTAACAGAGCTAGCCTAGATAACAGGTCAGGGGTCATCATATTTCCAGTGGCAGTGGAGTCTGCTGAAGAAATATTGAACACATCCACTTTTTAAGCTCCATCCAGAACTTAAAAAAAAAAAAATTGCCACCATAACCTACTCCCAGTTCAGTTTGATGATGCTGTACGTCAGTGACTTTGCCGCATCAACTGTAAAGAATATAAGCTCGCAGCTGCAGGGACATTGAAGAAGAAAAAAGAAAAATAAAAGACAAAGAAGAAGAAGAAGAAGATCTACATTTCCATGATTCATTTTCTGGCAAGCACGTACATTTTGTCATAATTTATGCTGTTTATTAACAGGGAAAGGCTACATATCACACTTTGCTTAAACTTGTTCACAAGTTTGTCTTCCATATTACAGTTGTAGTTTCAGTATAGTATATTCTTTTTTTTTTTCTGTATTAGTTTCAGTAAATATTTTATTATCTTTTATAGTCACTTAACTATCTTTTTGTGATACTCTTGTTAGAAGTCAGCATGGGTTATCTACTTCAGTCTCAGTCCCAGAATGGGACATCTTCATTATCTCCTTATGTTCAGCTGTTGAAGTTCTGTTCACGATTCCTTACACCAGTGCCCTACAGAAGGATGTGTAATGAAAATGATAAACTATTAAGCAGACGATTGAGGTGTCTTAAACTTGAATATTGTCCACAGATACAGACTTACTGGGAATTCTATGAAAAATGTGATCAAGTTTCCAGATCCTCAGCACATGCCATCAGGTTTGTGGATTTTATTGTCTTGTCTTGTCTCCTTCCTCATATACCTTTCAGTGTTGAGGGGACAAATAGACATCTTGACATGGCTGGACGATTTGCTTCATATAATGGGATATTTAATGCTTCTGTAATTTCCTCTCTCCATCTCCTGTGTGGGCGGCCTCTTCCTCTGTTACCTACAAATCTTATTGTGGATGTTTTCTGTGATATACTGTCTGGTGGTAACCGTGTAACATGGCCAAACCATTTGAATTGCTGTTTCTGGATATAATGTAAACCTAATGTTACTCCAACCTTTGCCCTGACAGTGTTATTTCTTATTTGGTCTCTTCTTTTCACATGTAGCATTCTCCTTTAATCTCATTTCTGTCATGATGATTTTTCTTTTTGTTTTTGGCTGTTAATGTCCATGTTTGATATTGATAGCATAGAGTTGGGAGGAAAATTGTGTTGTACAGTGCCCTTTTTGTATTAGTTGTGATGTATTTGTTTTTCAGAAAAGGGGTCATTTGTCCAATTACTTGATTTGCTTTATTGCATCTGTTCTCAATCTCAGCGTCAATTTTCCCTGAGGATGATATTATGCTACCTGGGTATTTGAAATGTTTCACTTGTTTCAAGGGCTGGTTGTCTAGTAGGTATTTGAAATGTTTCACTTGTTTCAAGGGCTGGTTGTCTAGTAGGTATTTGAAATGTTTCACTTGTTTCAAGGGCTGGTTGTCTAGTAAAAGTAAAAAATAAAGATAGTCCCATAGCAAATGCCGTAGGGGGTGAAACGTTAGAGACCTCATTATGCTGGGTCATCAGCGTATGAGGTAGGGTGACCAGTTCCTTTCCTCGCTGCCTTTACTTCCCAGATTTTCTCTGGTACCCATTTTACGAGGCTGGGTCGACCTCGGGGCCGTATTGGTCGGAAAAAAAATCCCGCTCAGCTGGGGATTCGAACCCTCGACCATTTGGTTGCTAGACGAGTGGTTGTCTAGTAGGTATTTGAAATGTTTCACTTGTTTCAAGGGCTGGTTGTCTAGTAGGTATTTGAAATGTTTCACTTGTTTCAAGGGCTGGTTGTCTAGGAAGATCTTTGTTTGGATTTCTTCTCTTTCTATGGTCATGACTTCTGTTTTTTCAGCACTGATCTTCATGTTGTGGCTTTTACATGCCTTCCTAAATTATCTGTGTTCTATTGTAGGTCTTTTTCTGATGTGGCTATAAGTGCTTGATCGTCACCAAAAAGGAGTTCGTTTATGGTCCTTCTATTGGGCATGTCTTCTAGAAGGTGTTGTGGGTTTATCAGCATTCTTTCTGGGGTTGGGCTGTTGGGCAGCTTTGTGGTGCTATGTATGTTAGCTTCTTTGCAGATGTTGTCAATGTATGTTATGAACAGTAAGGGAGATAGTACACAGCCTTGCCTCACTCCAGATTTTGTGAATAATGTTTCAGAGTGACTTACATTTGTTCTAACTGTACACTGACTGTTTTCATATAGGTTTTTGCATAGGTTGATCAGATGTGTACTAATTCTATGATGCTGTAAGATTTCCTAGTTTATATCTCTATCTCTATCAAATGCTTTTCCTTGATCTACGTAAGCTATGTGTAGTATCTGATTGTGTTCAACTGATTTTTATGTTAGTTGTCTTAGGGAAAGGATGGCATCTGTACAGCTTCTATTTTTTCTAATTCCCATCTAAGCATTATTTAACTGTGGTTCAGTCATTGGCTGCAGTCTGTTCTCTAGGATCTTGCAGAACATTTTTCCAGTATGGATTAGCAGTGAGATGGTTCTATATTGATTGGTTGCAGTCTCTTTTACTGCCTTTTTGTGGATTTTATTTTCTGCTAATATTTTCTCTCTCACTCTCTCCTCTCTCTTTCTGTCTGTCTGTCTGTCTCTCTCTCTCTCTGACTGCCTCTCCCCCCTCTTCCTCACTATTTCTTACTGCTATAATCTGGTGTTCTCATGAACTTTAATAAGCTAAAAATAACCTTGACCTTACCAACACCTGCATGAGTCTGACAATCTTGTAGTGAATGTTCTAGATTTAAGATAAGACTTTGGACAGTGTTGAGTATTTGCGTAGATACTAGTCTGTGCAGAATATTTTGGTATGCATAGATAGTATTCTGTGCAGAATATTTAGGTCTGCATAGATAGTATTCTGTGCAGAATATTTTGGTATGCATAGATAGTATTCTGTGCAGAATATTTTGGTATGCATAGATACTAGTCTGTGCAGAATATTTTGGTCTCCATAGAAACTATTATTCTGTGCAGAATATTTTGGTCTGCATAAATACTAGTCTGTGCAGAATATTTTGGTCTGCTTAGATACTATTCTGTGCAGAATATTTTGGTCTGCATAGATACTATTCTGTGCAGAATATTTTAGTCTGCATAGATAGCACATTAGTTTTACCGAGTTTTTATACCATTATTCTATGTAAAGATAGTTTATATCTTTTCTGTCTGTGAAATGTGGATAATATATTTAGTATCTTTGTAGGATGGGTGATATATGTTGTATTGTTGGTGACATATTTTGTACTGTTGGTGATATATTTTGTATTGTTGGTGATATATTCTGTATTGTTGGTGATATATATTGTATTGTTGGTGATATATTCTGTACTGTTGGTGATATTTTTTGTATTGTTGGTGATATATATTGTATTGTTGGTGATATATTCTGTATTGTTGGTGATATATTCTGTATTGTTGGTGATATATTCTGTATTGTTGGTGATATATTCTGTATTGTTGATGATATATTTTGTATCTTTATAGTGTGCCTGGAGATTCATTTGTTCTAGTTTTCTGACAGATAAAAGGGATGGCAACTGCAGTAAAACTGGTTTAAATAAATAAGGTAGACGGAGTTGTATGGTGCAGTTTTACAAAGTGAGGGAGGGAGTGAGTAAGGTGAGAAAAAAATGAATAGAAAGTATCTTATATCTTATATCTTATATCTTATATCCTTCCCGTGCCGTTAGACGTCACATAGGGCTCGCAAAGTAGTTCGCCAATATTTCCTGTCTTCGGCGAGTCTTTCAACCTCAACAAAGGATTTTATGCCTGTTAACTTGGCCTCTCTTAATAATGTTCTCTTCAGAGTTTCACGCGGTCTGCCACATGTGTCCAGGCCCTCTTAGAAATATCACTGAGATGCTGGCGAAATCGATCTCCTAACCATAAGCCAGTCTACCCTATGTACTTCAAACCGCAACGTTTGCACATGATAGCATAAATGACAATTCGTGAAGTACAGGTGAAACCCTCCTGAACTGATAACGTGGACTTAGGGAAGGAGATCTGGCTAGCCTCGACAACAAACGGACAAGTTTAACCTGTGGCTAAACATTTTTGCCTTGGCAACCACAGGGGTAAACAGAACATTTCTGTTAGTGCGATCAGCTCTTGTTCTGCTGATGTATGATCTTGGAGGGTCCTAGAACAGCGCCTTATTTTCCAGACTGGCTGTCTCCACCCAGCTGGAATTAACAATGTCTTCAGCTTTCTGTAATTTCTTTATTTTTCCACTGGCCTTTTTTTTTTAAACTCTACTTTCTTTCTCTATGCTACCCCTCCCTACCACCACCCTATTTTCTTCCTGCCAACATATTGGTCTTGTCCTATTCACCAGTTTCACATTTTCTCCCTGCAGGTGTTTATGTTCTTCATTCATTATCTCTCTGCGTCCCCTTTTCCCTCCCCTCTTCCCCCCCCCCCCCCCCCCCGACACCTCTAGCGGCTATCATGTTTCTATTGCCTTCCCCCCACTCCTTTCTCCCACTTGTTCTCCTCCTCTCTCTCCACCTCTTCTTTACCATTGGCTCTATCGAGCATCTTTTGTTTGGAGGCAGCGTGGTCTTTCCTTCTCCCTTCTACCACACACATTTCTGTTTTCTACTTGGAGGAAGACACATTCAGATAAGTTTTTCATGTTTTTGTTTCATTGTGTATGTATCCTTGAATAAGGCTCACGCTGAAATATCGGATGTTGTATGTTTTTCATTTATACATTCTCATACTTTCTATTCGTTTTTTTCTCACCTTACTCACTCCCTCCCTCACTTTGTAAAACTGGACCATACACTTCTGTCTATCTTATTTCTAGTTTTTTGCAGCCTTTCAGTTTTTTAATAGATCCTGTTTATCATATGATTTTATATGATTTTCACACACAAAATGTGTTTCATATCTTGTTATGTGTAACAGTTCTACTCCCTTTGACTGATTTTGTATTTTTCACTTTCACGAAGATTTTCACATGACCAGTTTCCAGACATTTTCTCTCCAGGATCATTAAAACAGTGACCTACATGCTCTTTCTCATACACATTGAAACATGTGGCTACTACGCCGTGTCAGTGTATGAAGGACTTGGGACAAATAAATGGGTTTACAGTGGTCAGGGTATTGCGTGAGTACATTCTGCGTTATTCTCGTTCATGTCCCAGAGTTTTATACGTTAGTCATTACATAATGTCCATAATACCTCAAGTCTGTAGGAAATTAGGGATTGTTTCTGTATCTTAGTGCTGTAACAGTTTGGGATTGTTTCTGTATTTTAGTGGCAGCCTGGTTAGTTGAGTGGTTAGGCACTCAGTCTACTAATCTGGAGGTACCAGGTTCAGTACCAGCAGCCGGATTTTTTTCTGGTACACATCAAAAAAAGGCCCCAGGGTCAAGCCAGCCTCTAAAAATGGGCCCCAGAGAAAGCTGGGAAGGTAAATGCAGAAAAGCATGATACTAACCACATCACACTTTCATGCGGCGAAGGTCATGGAAATATGGACCTAACGCCATATTCCCCAATATGCCTTAATGACATGGAAACTGGAATTTTACCTTTTTTCTGTATTTTAGTGCTGTATTAATTTGGGGTTGTTTCTGTACCTTTCTGTAACTCCCACTTAGAAGCTTTTGGCACCTGATGCTCTTATGAAGATCTTTGAATAAAGAAATCAGATTATGTGAGGAGCATATTGTTTTTAGAAATCAGATTTTAACAGGTATGAAGAATAAAGGAATCAGACTGTGTGAGGAATGAGGAATAAAGGAGTCAGTTTAATAAAGAATAAATAATACAGGACTCAGATATAAGGTTGATATAAGGAGTGAAGAATAAAGAATTAAATTATATAAGGAATCAGACTGTATAACGAATGAAGAATAAAGGAATCAGACTGTATAATGAATGAAGAATAAAGGAAATCAGACTTTATAGTGAATGAAGAATAAAGGAATCAGACTGTATAATGAATGAAGAATAAAGGAATCAGACTGTATAATGAATGAAGAATGAAAGAATCACATTGAATAAGGAGTGTACTACATTACACTTTATTAATTTAGAGCAGATCTGGTAAGAAAGCTCTTCAAAATGCTCCACCACCTTCAGATACTTGTGGTTTCCCCATTGGTCATGCTGTGTCACAACAACCTGTGGGGAGCCAAGATGTGGTCATGGTCAGCTGTGGTAGGCTGTGCCATCTTCTCCACAGTGAGCTCAGATTGCTCAACTAAGAAGTGCAGGCTATTAATGAGTGATTGTTGCTGACAGTATGTTTGCTGATTACAGCACAGAAATTCTTGTATGTCCCTAGTGCCAAACCTTGCCAATACCTGAAGGATGACAATAAAGAATTAACACTTTCACAGAAATGTGCCACAAGTTCCAAAGCTTGGCAATATCTGAAGGATGACAATAAAGAATTAACACTTTCACAGAAATGTGTCACAAGCACCAAAGCTTAACATTAGCTAAAGGATGACAACAGACAATGAACACTTTCAGGAAGACTTTCTTGAGAAAAGGAGCAAGCACTAACTAAAAGATCAGATACGAGATTAAAGTCACTGAAAGAGAATATAAAGATAGAGAGACATCAACAGAAATTAATTTTTAAAAATTCATATAGTGAAATTATAGTTGAGGAAAGACGCTGGTGATGGTTGGGACATGTGCTCCGAATGACTGACAACTCACTATCAAAAATAGCACTAAGATGGACACCACAGGGGAACAGAAGTAAGGGTAGACCAAAAGAGACATGGAGAAGAACAACAGAAAGGATGTTGAGCAATAGAGGGCTCACCTGGGCAAGAGCAGAAAAAAAGGCGAAGGACAGGCATTTGTGGAAAACCCTTGCGGAAGCCCCATGTGCCCTGGGCACTTAAGGTTTAGAGAGAGAGAGATAGTGAAATTTTAAAAAATAACATCTGAGCAGCCACACACAGACAAGAGAATTCTAGGAATCTAAAAAAGCAAAATAGGATGCCCTAGAAGAACACAGACCGGTAGAGGTAGAGGACAGGAGATATAGCAAAATATAAAAATGACAATTTTGCATTATTTATGACATGTAACAAATTGGAAAACGGTAATACAGTCTACCTGCAATATTTCATGAACTAAGATGTATAAGAATATTAACTTATTCATTTTTTAAATTTTTATTTGACTTTGCAGGTATATCCGTTGCTTTTATCTGGCTACAAAAACAGCAACATCAATTGGGAAAAACCCCTGGTTCAACCCTCGTCAGCCTTGTCTGTAAAATATTATCAACATAGTTTACTGTGCTTAGTGCAGCCAGTGTTGTTGCAGGTGTGTCAGTATTAAACTCGTGCTCTCTTGGTGTCCACAGATCAGAGACATTGTTGAAGCTGCATGTATGGTGAAAGACAATTACAGGAAGAAGATGGATGCATGTCTGTGGTACATGCAGTCCATCAACCTTCCGAAAGAGATGAAGGACAGAGTGAGAATGTGGTTTCTCTACAACTGGGATCAACAGAAAACAATTGGTTAGAATTCACTATTTGTCCACATTTGAAGCTATGACATTCTGCTTGCTTCTGAAATGGAAATCTTCTGATGTCAGCTACTGTTCACGAGGCTCTTTTTAAGAAAATACAGCGACAGTAAAGACAAATTATCAAGACCAGTGAATTAGCTCATGCCATTCCATCTATCAGTTGTGTGAATCAGAGTTTGACAAGACATTATCCTATCTATTAGTTGTGTGAATCAGAGTTTGACAAGACACTATCCTATCTATCAGTTGTATGAATCAGAGTTTGACAAGACACTATCCTATCTATCAGTTGTGTGAATCAGAGTTTGACAAGACACTATCCTATCTATCAGTTGTATGAATCAGAGTTTGACAAGACACTATCCTATCTATCAGTTGTGTGAATCAGAGTATGACAAGACATTATCCTATCTATCAGTTGTATGAATTAGAGTATGACAAGACATTATCCTATCTATCAATTGTATGAATCAGGGCATTACAAGACACTATCCTATCTATCAGTTGTGTGAATCAGTTTGACAAGACACTATCCTATCTATCAGTTGTATGAATCAGAGTTTGACAAGGCACTATCCTATCTATCAGTTGTGTAAATTAGAGTTTGACAAGACATTATCCTATCTATCAGTTGTGTAAATCAGAGTTTGACAAGGCACTATCCTATCTATCAGTTGTATGAATCAGAGTTTGACAAGACACTATCCTATCTATCAGTTGTATGAATCAGAGTTTGACAAGACACTATCCTATCTATCAGTTGTGTGAATCAGAGTATGACAAGACACTATCCTATCTATCAGTTGTATGAATCAGAGTTTGACAAGACACTATCCTATCTATCAGTTGTATGAATCAGAGTATGATAAGACACTGTTTTATATGTCAATTGTGTGAATCAAAGCAGGCCTAGACATAATCTTATCTGTCAGTTGTGTGAATAAGAGCATGCCAAGACACTATCCTATCTGTCAGTTGTTTTTATAGTAGGACCTCTATTATATTAACACATAAACACTTGTTATGTGTAGGTATCTGTAACTAAATATAAATACACACACTACAGTACAGCGCTATCTCAGTATGGGGATTTATGTGTTTGCTATAGCAGCGTTACTTGTTCCTTGGATATACTCATGGAATTAAAGAAGGACATAAGAACTCACTCTTTATCCAGCCTTGCCCAGTTTCAGAATCTCTGTCAAAGAACTTAAACTTCCAGTCACACACAGTTCCTTTACCAACTTCTAACACAAATAAGCTTAGATTCTGTTACAGCCTGAACCTAACAAAAAGCTTACATTCTACTACAGTTTGGACCTAACAAAAAGCTTACATTCTGTTACAGCCTGGACCTAACAAAAAAGCTTACATTCCACTACAATTTGGACCTAACAAAAAGCTTACATTCTACTACAGTTTGGACCTAACAAAAAGCTTACATTCTGTTACAGTCTGGACCTGACAAAAAAGCTTACATTCTGTTACTGCATAATCTAATCTAAATTCCATAGCATTTGTATACTGTAGGGATGTGAAGTGTTAGAGCCTTCACATTTCTAGCCCACTACAGAATTTTTGGTAGGAGTGCTAGCACTTTGCCTCAGTGCCTTTACTTCTTAGGAAAGCCCCAGGTACCCGTTCTTTTGGGGCTGAGTTGGTCCAAAAAAATTTCGCCAGAGTGCAAAATTGAACCAGGGGACCTTCTAAACGACAGATGAGTGCACTAGTGACTACACCACCATGACATTCTATCACAGCCTGGAACTGACAAAAGCTTACATTCTATTACATCCTGGAACTAGCAAAAGCTTACATTCTATTACAGCCTGGAACTAGCAAAAGCTTACATTCTATCACAGCCTGGAACTAACAAAAGCTTACATTCTATCACAGCCTGGAACTAGCAAAAGCTTACATTCTATTACATCCTGGAATTGGCAAAGCTTACATTCTATCACAGCCTGGAACTAGCAAAAGCTTACATTCTATCACAGCCTGGAAATAGCACAAGCTTACATTCTATCACAGCCTGGAAATAGCACAAGCTTACATTCTATTACATCCTGGAACTGACAAAAGTTTACATTCTATTACATCCTGGAACTGGCAAAGCTTACATTCTATTACAGCCTGGAAATAGCACAAGCTTACATTCTGTCACAGCCTGGAACTGACAAAAGCTTACATTCTATTACATCCTGGAACTGACAAAAGCTTACATTCTATTACAGCCTGGAACTAGCAAAAGCTTACATTCTATTACATCCTGGAACTGGCAAAGCTTACATTCTATCACAGCCTGGAAATAGCACAAGCTTACATTCTATTACATCCTGGAACTGACAAAAGCTTACATTCTATTACATCCTGAAACTGAAAAAAGCTTACATTCTATTACAACCTGGATCTAATGCAAAAATTATCTGATGAGATCATCTTAATGTGTCAAGATCAGCTTCACATACTTTAAAAAATACATTAGGTTGTCATGTCCTTTCACTGATTCATATTTTTGGTATAATGTATCAGGTCATTAACCCTTTATAAAAAATGACTTGTATTTTTAGATGAGAGATCCTTGGTGCGTTCATTGCCAAAGAAACTGCAAGCAGATCTGGCTATAAATGTTCACTTCAACACATTGTCCAAAGTTCAGCTGTTTCAAGACTGTGAGAGAAATTTGCTCTATGACTTGGTCCTAAAGCTGAGGCCAATCTTGTACCTGCCAGGTGACTACATTTGTAAAAAGGTTAGTGGTGAGTGTCTCAGGTGTAGCTGTGGCTACATGGTTGGTGGTGCAGTGGGTCAAGTGCTGATGGTAATTATTGATGTAAAGACAAATTAGCATCACACGTTCACAAGTTACTGCTCCTCAAGGGGAAAATGAATTTTTATAGCATTTGCAACTATGATCAAGTTTCAAGACTGTGACTTTTTAAAATCAGATTTCAAGATTGTAATTTGTAAAAACCACAGTTCAAGATTATACTTTTGAAAACCAAGTTACAAGATTATACTTTTGAAAACCAAGATACAAGATTATACTTTTGAAAACAAAGTTACAAGATTATACTTTTGAAAACAAAGTTACAAGATTATACTTTTGAAAGCCAAGTTACAAGATTATATTTTTTAAAACAAAGTTACAAGATTATACTTTTGAAAACAAAGTTACAAGATTATACTTTTGAAAACAAAGTTACAAGATTATACTTTTGAAAACCAAGTTACAAGATTTGTTTTCATCTTTTAGTACTAAGTTTCATTGTTAACTGTGTGTTTTACTTCAAGATTGATATTGCTAAGCCTTTGATTACTGTACCAATATTTGGAGAATCATGACAAGTTGTGACCCTTTCTTAAAAAGATAATCTGCAGTTCTTGTTCATTGAAATGTTTATGGTATGAGTGTCCATGTTGCAGTGGAGTCCAGACTCCAAAACATATCCTTCAAGAGTACCCAAACCATTCAGACCTGAGACAAGAGACATGACCAGAGGACCCAAGTTTGGGGCAAAAGCTTTGGGGCTCCTATTAGGATCTGGAGAGGACTGCAAGCTTTGGCATGTCGACAGGGATCAGGATCTGATGTGACCAACAACCTTGAATGTAGAAGAAGAAGAAGTTTTTGGTATCATTAAATGAAGAACAGTCTTACTTCACTAAAATCAAAAACATGTATGTAGCATTAGTACAGATATAACGCCCATCTCTTTGTGCTGTCAAAGTTTTGCAACATTTACTGATGCAACAAAATTTCAAAACATTTCAGAAATTGAGTTCCTAATTTGAGGCTGTATTGTAAATACCTTTCCATAACTGGGAGAAAAAAACTTTTCAACTACAAATTAATATCATAGCATAAATTTTACTTCAGAACTTTACTTCACTTTGTCTACTTACTTTATCTCATTACATCATCATCAGGTGCCATGCTGACTACCGTTAGCCATTATGTTTCTCAAGTGTACCTGATCCTTCGTGCAGGCCATCAGTTCAGTTGGTGATCTCCTCTCACACTATCTCATCAGACTATCCAGTATCATTCCTCTTTCTTTGTAATAAAGTTATTTCAAAGAATAAATGATCTATTTTCTTGTCTCCAGGGTGAAGTTGGCAAGGAAATGTACATCGTCTCACAAGGACAGGTGGAAGTGGTGGGGGGAGAGAACAACGAAACAGTCCTGGCCACATTACATGAGGGCAGCGTTTTTGGAGAGATAAGGTCAAAGTTAAGTTTTTAACCATGGAAGGATAGAGAATTTTCAAATACAGCTTTATAAACTGAGTAGAGGCCTTTCTAAAATAAAAAAAATCACCTTTATCTGTCAGTGCTGAAATCTGTGGATATAAACTGAGTAGAGGCCTTTCTAAAATTTTTTTAAAAATCAGCTTTATCTGTCAGTGCTGAAATCTGTGGATATAAACTGAGTAGAGGCCTTTCAAAAATTTTTTTAAAAATCAGCTTTATATGTCAGTGCTGAAATCTGTGGATATAAACTGAGTAGAGGCCTTTCTAAAATTAAAAAAAAATCACCTTTATCTGTCAGTGCTGAAATCTGTGGATATAAACTGAGTAGAGGCCTTTCTAAAATTAAAAAAAATCAGCTTTATATGTCAGTGCTGAAATCTGTGGATATAAACTGAGTAGAGGCCTTTCTAAAATTAAAAAAAATCAGCTTTATCTGTCAGTGCTGAAATCTGTGGATATAAACTGAGTAGAGGCTTTTCTAAAATTAAAAAATCAGCTTTATCTGTCAGTGCTAAAATCTGTGGATATAAACTGAGTAAAGAAGCTCCAGTGTCAGCTTTTGGTAAAAAGTTTTTTAAAGTCAGTTTTATCTGTAAATGCTACATTCTGTGCATATACATTGAAAAGAAAAGTCTAAAAGTAATTTGTGATAACTATAAATTTAGAAGAGAAGCCTAAATGTCAGCCTTTTGGATTTAAATTTGGTAGAAAACTTTTTTTTAATTTATTTAAAATCAAGAGAATATGAAGTATTTTGCTCCGGTGGCAAAGCTTTGGATTGTACATGACCAAAAACGTGAACGCTCAAGAAAAATCAAAAGAAGAAGTCTTTGACATTTTTCAAAAGTAGAAAGAGTTTTGCTTTCATTAATTCTAAACTTAATATTTGAAAAAGAACTTATCCTGCAACACTTATGACAAGAATAAGGAGAGAACACATCAGAGGAACAGAAACCTTATTAAGCTTTCTATTCTTGCAAGATTTCTGCCAGATTTTAAAATGTATAGTCCTACACCTGTCTCTCGCACTGCCTGGTAGAATCAAGAAAGGGTTAATACAACATGGACAAGACACCATCTCCAAAAGCAGCTTCCTTTGTGAAAAGAGAATACTATGGCAGATTAATCCAACCAAATTTTAATCAAGTCAGCCATGGGAGAAGCTGCACAGTTTGTCAGCTTACAAAAACAGCTAATGTCATCCTGGTTGTAAAATCATTTGGTAAAATTTTAAAAAGCTGTTATTATTTCAATATATTTTTTTTTAAACAAATTTTTTTTTTTTTCATTTTTCTCGTATAGTTTACTAGCTATGTCTGGTCGTGGAAATCGTCGTACGGCAGATGTGAGAAGTAAAGGTTACACAAATGTGTTCACGCTGTCCAAGCATGATTTTGAGATGGCCATGACCGAGTACCCTGATGCGCAAGCTGTGCTGAAGAAGCGAGCAAAGTAAGTCAACAAAAGACTAGCAGTCCTCAGTCCTGAATTCTACAGTCTTTGTCATCAGTTTGGATTGCATGAAACAGAAAGCAAAAATATTTTTTAGTTACAGATCATAAATTATGATATGCACTTAGTACCCTTTGTCTTGAAAACAGCAAAGTTAATGTAAGATACAAATATAGAAAAGTGGAAACAGTGAGACTTGTGCAAAATAAAATGACAGAGAGAGAGAGAGAGAGTGTGTGTGTGTGTGTGTGTGTGTGTGTGTGTGTGTGCGTGTGCGTGCGTGCATGTGTGTGTGTGTGTGAGAGAAACTTTGAGAAACAACAGAGAAAACACTTTATGCAAGAGAGAAAGAAAAACAGTATAAGAAAAAAACGACTGACTGAAGCTATGGACTTCCTTAAAATGAACAACTGCCTAGATGTAAGAGGACAAGACACTATCAACTTGGCTACCTTGCATCCTTGTTTGTGTAAAGAATAAAAATAAAGAACCATTGGAAACTGGAAACAAATGCAGACATAGCATGCACCAAAATGTGAAAAATATATACAAACATCCTGTTTTTCCTTAAGAATGACAAAAATAAGATTAGTTCCCAGCCTTTTTACCCTAGGTTTATTATGTGGACAGGGTGTCTGAGTGGCAAAGTGGTTAGTGCACTAGTCTCTCATGGCAAAGGTCGGGGGTTCGAATCTGGCCGGAGGCACCCAAATCACCCAGCTGTAGAAATGGGTACCTGACTTCTTCTGGAGGTGAAGAAGGAAAGGCGGCCAGGCGTGATACTGACCATATCACCCTCTAGTGTGCTGACAGGTCAAGGAAAATAAGGGCACTAACACCACATCCCTATGAACCTCTAAGGCATGACAAGATTACCTTTATTTTTTTTATGTGGACATAAGCATACTTAGTAAGTTTACAAGTCCTGCCTTAGTGAGTTATAAGTCCTGCCTTAGTGAGTTATAAGTCTTGCCTTAGTGAGTTTTATAAGTCCTGTCTTAGTGAGTTATAAGTCCTGCCTTAGTGAGTTATAAGTCCTGCCTTAGTGAGTTATAAGTCTTGCCTTAGTGAGTTTTATAAGTCTTGCCTTAGTGAGTTATAAGTCCTGTCTTAGTGAGTTATAAGTCTTGTCTTAGTGAGTTATAAGTCCTGCCTTAGTGAGTTATAAGTCTTGTCTTAGTGAGTTATAAGTCTTGTCTTAGTGAGTTTTATAAGTCCTGCCCTTTCATGATTAGTTTGCTTTTGACTGGTCTGTTCCTGCAAATGATAAGTCCCATGTAATTAGGACAAGCCCAAAATTCACATTTGTTGAAAGTGAAAAAGCATTGTTGTGAGATAAAACAAGGTCGTATGAGAACATCTTAGGTCTGAATCCATCACTGACATAACTGCTTGTTGACATTCACTACAAACACCTGTATGTGCCAAGCTTTTCATCTCAGAAAAAAAAGATGCAAACTCAACATAAAGTTGGCAGTTACAGAGCAGTTCTACAGCTACAACAAAAAACATTTACTTGTATTTTTTGGTATAGAATAATGGGGTTTAACAAGAAAAGATGAAACTGAAACTGTAAAGTTCATTATGTAATTGATAGCATTTCTTATATGTGAAAGTGGCAAAATGTAATTGATAACATTTCTTACATATACAGCACTGCAGAATGTAAGCAATCATTTATTTATTCTTCTTCTTCTTTGAACTCCTATAGGAAACTCCTGAAAGCAAATGCCAGGTTTGAGAGAAAACTCAAGCAAATGACAGCGGAGAAAATTATCAAAGCTGCCCCAGAGACTCCCAGACTTCTTCAGACTGTCATACAGGTCATGGATCCCGACTCTAATTTTGTGAAACAGTTTGAAACCAGCTTGAAGAAAAGTCACAAAAATATCAAGAAATCACACTCTAGGTAAGTTTCCTAGATCACTGCTTCCTATCCTTTTATACTCTAGGTAAGTTTCCTCGATCACTGCTTCCTATCCTTTTATACTCTAAGTAAGTTTCCTAGATCACTGCTTCCCATCCTTTTATACTCTAGGTAAGTTTCCTAGATCACTGCTTCCCATCCTTTTATACTCTAGGTAAGTTTCCTCGATCACTGCTTCCCATCCTTTTATACTCTAGGTAAGTTTCCTCGATCACTGCTTCCCATCCTTTTATACTTTAGGTAAGCTTCCTAGATCAGTGGTTACCAACCTTTTTTTTTACTCTACGTAAGTTTCAATGGTTACCAACTTCATCATACTAAGTGAGTTTCCTAGATCATTGATTACCAACCTTCTCTCTCTAGGTAAGTTTCCTAGATCATTGATTATCAATTGTCTCTCCCTAGGTAAGTTTCCTAGATCATTGATTACCAACCTTCTCTCTCTAGGTAAGTTTCCTAGATCATTGATTACTAACCTTCTCTCTCTAGGTAAGTTTCCTAGATCATTGATTACTAACCTTCTCTCTCTAGGTAAGTTTCCTAGATCATTGATTACCAACCTTCTCTCCCTAGATAAGTTTCCCAGATCATTGATTACCAACCTTCTCTCCCTAGGTAAGTTTCCTAGATCATTGATTACCAACCTTCTCTCCCTAGGTAAGTTTCCCAGATCATTGATTACTAACCTTCTCTCCCTAGGTAAGTTTCTCAGATCATTGATTACTAACTTTCTCTCCCTAGGTAAGTTTCCCAGATCATTGATTACCAACCTTCTCTCCCTAGGTAAGTTTCCTAGATTGATGGTTCTCAATTTTTTTACCCTAAGTAAGCTTGACTGGGTACATACATATGACCCAAACAGAAGATCTTGATTTTGCTGATGACGTAACTCTTATCAGTGACAGTGTGAAATCGATGCAAGAAAAAACAGATACTCTGTCTTCCCTAGCTAGAAAAATAGGTCTTGAAATTAACAAGGACAAAACAAAAATACTGAAACTTCTCATTAATCAAGAAGGAAAAATATATGTAGAAGAAACAGTTGTTGATGAAGTAAACCAGTTTGCATACCTTGGCAGCTACATAGACCAGGATGGTGACACCAGGAAAGAAGTTAGAATAAGAATTGCAAAAGCAACATTGACATTCAAGAATCTTGAGAACATATGGCATTCAAAGGTTATAAGCACAAAAACCAAGCTAAGATTATTCAGTTCAAATGTAATATCCACCCTTATTTATGCATGTAAAAGCTGGAAATCAACTAAAGAAATAGACAAGAAATTAGATTCTTTTGAAAATAAATGCCTCAGGAAAATACTTGGTATAAAATGGAATGACTTTAAGAACAACACAGAAATAAGACAGATGAGCAAACAACAATCTGTCTCATGGATGATGAGAAAAAGAAAATGGACATATGTAGGCCATGTGATGAGAAGAAACAATCAGAGAGTATCAAAACAAGCTATCAAGTGGATCACTTCAGGCCAAAGAAAAATAGGTCGACTATGTGAAACTCTAAAGAGGACATTGTTAAGAAAAGCCAGTTTAGCGGGCATAACATCCCTTGATGAAGTTGAAAAACTCACCAAAAACAAGAAAACTTGGCAAACAACTATGCAAGCCCTAAGTGACACTCATCCCTTCTTCTGTCTTCTTGGACTGCCCTGCTCTAAATGTTTGAAAAGCTTTTATTATTGCACTCTGGACCAACCCATTACTGCTCTAATTTTTTTTTTTTTATTAGAAGAGCTCAACATAGTGCATGAACTCCATAGCACATGAGTAAGCTACCTACAACAATTACAAGCTGTGGATCAAAGACCATCCTTTATGTACTACTGTGTTATATCTCTGTGCATGTCTGTCCTGTACCTAATGCTGATGTTTCTGGGTACTTTGCTGAATTAATCACTTGTGGTGCATTTTTATTGAGATGGTCAGCAGTTTAAAAATTGTTAACAAAAATTAGATTGACTGATGTTAATATTTCTTTTCATTTGTAGGAATGTTCATTCTCAGCCCTCTTATTGAGAAATATTTCCCAGATCCTTAGATATCTTTCTACACAAATTTATTCTTTTAGCTCATAGAATTTCTAAATAAATGAATGCTAACAAATTATTAGAATTTTGCTTCACATTATGTTAACATCAGAATTAGATCCAGAAAAACGTCTCAGTGAGTAACATGCTGTAATGCTGGTGTTGATATTGTTGCTGGCATCGTTATTGTTCAGTATTCCACTAGACTGAGCTCTTCTACCTTGTAATGATAACAGACTGCGGTGTTTTTCCTCACATCTTGGGGCATAGAATGATGACAGCCCAAGGATCTGCAGTGCCAGGCTTCTTTTTAGCTACATCATGGAGGGGATTGTTCTTATAATAATAATAATAATAATAATAATAATTGCCAGTGTGTACTCAAAATCTAGTTGCATTTGATAACTTTTTGTTATCACATTCCACACAGTGATCATTACAAGTATATTTAACTGGATGATATTCACATAAAAGGACCATACAGTATTGTTTCTGTGGTGAAAATAATCATTTTCATGTTACGCTAGCTATATTTCTGTCAGTTTTAAGCCATTTTTTTAATCCATCAATCTGAATTGTTGGTCTGTCTACAAATTTAGACTAAATGCCTTATCTTATTTTTCTTCTCCACATCTTACTTCACTCGTTCTACTAATCTGTTGACACCGTTTTCAAGTCCCAGCAGAGAGGAATTTTTTTCTGGGATCACCACACAAAAAAAGACCCCAGGGTCCACCCAGCCTCTAAAGATGGGCACCAGAGAAATCTGGGAAGGTAAATGCAGCCAGATATGATACTGAACACGTCAGACTTTCATATGCTGATAGTCTGGAAAATGCAGACCTAACACTGTATCCCCAGCATGTCTTAATGACTTGGAAACAGGGATTTTACACTTTTTTTTAACATCCTACTTATAAATTATGTTTGAAGTTAAAGAATGTTTGTGCTTGTTTCAGATCTCACAGCCACAGGTTAAGCACATCTGCTTCAAACCTGCACCAGCTGGCACCCTCTCGTAGCTACAGCTTCAGATTAACAAGCCAGTCGTCCAGATTTTCTCTCAACCCGTTACTGAATATTGATCAGTCTTACCAAGATAAAAATGGCTTCAATACGGATGATGAAAATGAGGAACCAATGTTTGATGATAGTTCTGATGATGTAAGAAGATATATCTGAGAGACTTTCATCATGTAGACCAAGCAGATTTACTGGGCATGTCTATGTTGATACTGGTGCAGGGCTTTCCAATTTTAGACAGCTAAGTCAGGTTAGGTTAAGTCAAATCAGGTTAAGTTAGGTTGGGTTAAATGTGGGAGGTTAAATCAAAACAGGTTAGGTTAGTCTAGGTTTTTCTAGACTTGGCTGTACTTTGCTAGATAGCAGAAACTGTTAATAAACTTGACTCCATGGGAGCTCTTCGCTGTTCAGAATGAATATCTTTTAAAAAAAAAGTAATAAAGCATTGCCTGATTTAATATTACAGCATTTAATATTTTACAGCATTTGATATTACAGCATTTAATAATACAGCATTTAATATTTTACAGCATTTAATATTACTGCATTTGATATTACAGCGTTTAATATTACAGCATTTAATGACTGATAAAGTGTCATCTTACTTAACTCTTTCATCCCAAAAACTCTGACAGTGTAGGTGAATCTTGCACACTTGTGCCAGTCAGTGCTCAGAGCTATATTTAGGCAAAGTCTAAATGAAATTTCCCATCAACTGATGGGAAATGTCACAAATAAATAAAAAGCAGACATGCTCAGGCCAAGTCAGCATTCTAGAAAATGAGACACATCTTGTGCAACAGATCTATATCAATGGAAACAAGATTCTGAGTACATATTACATTGAGCCAATTTTGTTTTATGGATGTGAAGCATGGTCTATGAATAAGAGAGTACAGTGAGAAATGGAGGCCATGAGATGTGGTTTATAAGAAGGATGTTGAAGGTATCATGGATAGCCAAGAAAACCAGTGAAGAAGTCTTAAGAGAGGCTGGAGTTAAAAAGCAAATTATAGCAAAGATCAGAGGCAGACAAGCGAGATTTATAGGACATTTCCTGAGAAGAGGAAAATTGGAACACACTGTGGCAACTGGAAAAACTGAGGAAAGAAGAGACAGAGAAAGACATAGAGAGAAGTTACTGAATGGGCTATCAGTGTGGCTAGGAATAAAGTAACAGGCGGATCTCATAATCAATGCAAAAGACAGGGAACTGTGGAGAGAAATGATTGCCTACGCCAGGCGGTATGGCACTTAGATTAGATTAGACTAAATGAAATGAAAAGTAGCACATTTCTAGCTCAGCCTATATTTTAAAAGTTTAAAGTAACTTCCTTTCAGTTTCTTCTCACCAAAAATGTTTTTTTTAAAATGTATTCTGGCACAGCTTGGAAATTAACTCAGGAATGGAGGCTTCATTATTGCAGCAGTTAATAGTTGACGAAGTTTTGTCTTACTTAAAAATATAGTTTATACATTTTATTATTAGTAAGTGAACTAATCTTTACATCTTTAGGGTTTTCTTTTTCTTGACGGCATTTTTAAAACTGAAATTAATGCAATTTTTTTTCCTTTTTTCTTTGCATTTTCAATGGCAGATATCTCTCTCTGAAGTTCTGCATGATGCCATAGCAATCAGTAGCTTTGATGATGATGATGATGACGATGATGATGATGATGACGACAATGGTGATGATAATGAGCTATTGGTGTTCAGGCAGAGCAGGAAGCATTCAGCAACTCGAAACCATCTGTCGCCTCAGATACGTGATGAGACAAAAGATGAAAATGAAAGTACCGAGAACAGAATAAAGAAGACACCACGGACAGAAGCGCTGAACAAAGAAAGTGATGAATTTGATCAAAAAATTAGTCTTAATGGAAAGTGCCCCAGTAAAAAAAGCAGTAAGTCCACCCAAGAGAACAGCATACCAAGTGGAGACAATCTAAACGAAGGTAGGTAATTGTAAGATATTTACAAATTTCTTCATAGCAGCTGTGTTTGTCATCATCACTCTCAGCCTACTTTTTCACTTTCCTGCTGTGGCTAGTGAGCTGATGTTACAACTCAACAAGATGTCTCTTATCTGCCACTTGATATATTTGCCTATTATTTTGCCCACTGATGCTATCCTTTCTCATCATTTCATGTTGCCCACTCATCACTTGATGCTATCCTTCTCATCATTTCATGTTGCCCACTCATCACTTGATGCTATCCTTCTCATCATTTCATGTTGCCCACTCATCACTTGATGCTATCCTTCTCATCATTTCATGTTGCCCACTCATCACTTGATGTTGCCCACTCATCACTTGTTGTTGCCCACTCATCACTTGATGTTGCTCATTCATTTCTTGCTGTCATCCATTCATCACTTGCTGTTGTCCACTCATCACTTGCTGTTGTCCACTCATCACTTGCTGTTGTCCGCTCATCACCTGCTGTTGTCCACTCATCACTTTCTGTTGTCTACTTATAACTTGATGTTATCCACTTATTACTTGATTTTATCCACTGATCATTTGTTGTCATCCATCCCTCTTGTAACCATACTCTTCCTCTTTTCCCTACCAAAAACTGGTTTTCAGTTTAACACTCAGCTTCTGTAAACTGTAACTGTAAAAAAGGGACCTAACTCTGTTGCTGGTCCTGGGGAGCGGCCTCATTACCCTCGGAGCATATCCATACATGTTCGGCCTTGACCTCAGGATTTCCTTCAGTGTTTCTTGGGAGATGACTCCAATGTTGTGTTGATTGTGTGTTGATCTAGCATTTAGTTGGGATTTGCAACCAATGCCCTCAGCTACATGACATAATGAATAGTCAAGGATGTGGAGTGTACTGGCCGCAGGATGAAAATATAATGAGAAACTTTTAGAGATTATTTTGTGGTGAAGACAATAATTCAGAAAGTGAAGGTAGAAAGTGAATCTCATCTTTTCATAGAATGTAAAGGCCTGTTCAGTGGCTGTGTTAGATATTTGTGGTAGAAGAAGAAGGACAGAAAAGTGAATGAAAGATTTGAGAGATCTAAGATATTTTTTAGCCGGTGCCTAAACATAAGGACAAGAAGGAAGAAGAATGCTGATGATGACCCAGCTACAGCTGGTGGATTTAGATACAATAAGCAGAACATAATGGATGTGGAGGGAGAGAAACAGTCAAATTATGTCTTGATTCTTATTTCAGTTTCCAGTAGCTTCATGACATGTTCATGGGACATTCATTCGAGTCCCATTTTTTTTTTTCAACTCAGTTAACAAAATAATATTACGTCTGTTGATAGCAAGTATGAAATATTTACTTTTGCTGCATCAGAGACTGACTGGTTGAATTTTGCGAGCTCAATGAGCTATCATTTGTCCAAAAAAATGAAAGAAGTAGTCAAAATACGATTTTTACTCAAATGAGTTATTTTTCCAAATGAAATTTCACCATCTCTGAAGAACATCATTAACAAGTCCTCTACTTTTCTACATGATGTAATAAAACACAACATCCAGGTGATAACCGCTGCCAAAAATCCTATGGCATGTTTTTGACCTTTGTAGACTAAAATTCAGTGAAAGAGAACATTAGGCTATTTTAAAAAAGAAAAAAAAAAAAGGTGAAGGTAATCCTGTCATGCTTTAGAGGCACATTAAAAACTAGGAAAAGCTTTATTCTTTAAGAGCACACAAATGTCATCACAGTATGTACTCATTGATTAATAAAGTTGTTCCTACTTTTTGTAACAGTCTAATATTTTGCTGCTCTGGTTTCACTGCAGGGACTTTGTGGACATCTGTATATTTTCATTTTAGATTTTTGCTTCTTCTCAAAAACTACCAGAGTGAAGCAGAACATTCTGCATATGCACATGCCCCCACACATATGGACACACACACACACACACGCATGCACAAAGCCTCTCCCTTAGTCAAATTCTAATGCAGTGGAGGCTACAGTTTGACAAATTTAGAAAATTATGGTATTAGATTAGTTCCCTTCTATGAGGTGACATCAGCATCTTTTTGTCGAAGAGACATGGCATCATGGTAAGCAAGACTTCTGAATATAATTTTGATGTTTTATATCCATCTTCATCATGAGAATTCCCCCCCCCCCCATCTCATAGTCAGACTTCAGAGTTTCTGTGATGATTTTTGACCAGGTTTTTTTTTCCCGATGTGGTGGCCAAATCACTTTATTTTTCTGTGTCTGTGAATAAATGACTTGAGCATAAATGGCTCTCAATAGCTTAATTCAGCTTCTTCATTTCATTTTCTGCATTTATAGTGATACTAGCAGCATTTTTTTTTCCTATTTTTTTTTTCAAATTCTTACTTTTATTGTGATTTAGATATGGCCTTGATAACAAGTGTTACTAGGGTCAAAAGAGTCTGCCATTATCATCATCCTATGTCATCTCCTATTGCTAATGAACTCCAGCTTCTTCTGTGCTCATGGAAAGATCATGCTGATGCCTGTTTAGCTCTGCATGTTATCCTTCCATCACTGTTGTTCTCTTGCCCTTTGGTCTTCAACTGTCCTTCCAGCATTTGTTTCTGACATATTTATATGGCTCTTAACATCACCATAACACCAGATATAGATAAACCACGATCCAGTGTCCCCTGGGCTAAACTAGTTTAAGGCTCCATCTCCTGATATTTGGCCTGACTTCCCTCTTGCTGTGATCTCTCTGTTACTATGTAACTTTGTAACACAGATTAAACACTGCTAATACATCACTGTCTTTTGTGTAACATAACATACTAATACAACAGATATAAATGACTGTCATATGAAGCAATAATCTGTATTAGCTGAGGTTTATTCTTCAGTGACACCAGAACACTGCCCTGAACTCTGTTCAGTATGAAATATAATCCATCTGTTCATCCTGAAATATAGCCTATCTATTCAGCCTTAAATATAATCCATCTGTTCACCATGAAATATAACCCATCTGTTCAGCATGAAATATAATCCATCTATTCAGCCAAAAATATAATCCATCTTTTCAGCCTAAAATATAATCCATCTGTTCAGCCAAAAATATAATCCATCTCTCTCTCTCTCTCTCTCTCTGGTGCCCAGGGCACATGGAGCTTCTGCAAGGGTTTTCCACAAGTGCCTGTCCTTTGCCTTTTTTCCACTCTTCCCCAGATGAACCCTCTGTTACTCAACATTCTCTCAGTTGTTCTTCTCCAATCAATCTATCTATTCAGCCTAAAATATAATCCACCTGTTCAGCCTAAAATATAATCCATCTGTTCAGCCTGAAATATAATCCATCTGTTCAGCCTAAAATATAATCCATCTACTCAGCATGAAATATAATCTGTCTGTTCAGCATAAAATATAATCCATCTGTTCAGCCTGAAATATAATCCATCTGTTCAGCCTAAAATATAATCCATCTCTCTCTCTCTCTTTCTCTCTCCCTCTCTCTCTCTCTCTCTCTCTGGTGCCCAGGGCACATGGAGCTTCCGCAAGGGTTTTCCACAAGTGCCTATCTTTTGCCTTTTTTCCACTCTTCCCCAGATGAACCCTCTGTTACTCAACATCCTCTCAGTTGTTCTTCTCCATTCAATCCATCTATTAAGCCTAAAATATAATCCATCTGTTCAGCCTGAAATATAATCCATCTGTTCAGCCTAACATATATTCCATAAACTGCACACCATTCTTTCTCACCTTTTTTTTTTTTTCCATTTTCAGAAATAAGTGCAAAATTAACTAGTTAATACAAGTTACAGTGTTTGTCATTTCTTACATTTTTTTATATATTAATTTTGGTTATATACTAATTTTGTTCTAATTTAAAGTTTTGCTATTTATTAAAATCTATATACATAAAATTATAAAATTTATTTCATATATTATTTTTTTTTCTTTCATTTTTACTTTCAGGGTCAGCTGAGGATGAAAGTGATGAAAACCTGAACAGTGCCATCACAGACCAGATCATTGTCCTGAACAGTGATGCCAACAGTGACAGACCAAGCAGCAGCCATAAAACTGAGATCATGTATACCAAAAATGAGACAGACTCACAGCAACCAAATAAACACCCTGGAAGTCCCAAGGCAAATGAAGACAGAGTTCTGCAGGCTGGAGTTCTGTTGAAAAACCATATAGAAAATCAGGGACAATCTGATGTGATGGAAAATACAACTGCTTTTCAGAATGTGAAGGAATGTAATAAACTATTAGCACTGCCTACAGACAGATCAGATAGACTTGTTCCCCCTTGCCTCGTGCTGTGTGATCAGAATACGAGTGATGTCCAAGGAGCAGAAAGTAATGGTCGAGTGAGGAAGCTATCTGTTGTAAGTCCTCCAGTTTCCCCTGTGTCCCCAAGAGACAAACAGAATGTCCAATGGATGGCTGACAGTCCACAAATATCATCGAAGGAAAACAGTTCAGATCTCCTAAAGGGATGTCTCACACCAGTTGAAGCTCTTGGTATATGTCCGCTGCCACTCATTGAGCCTGTGAAGGTCAAGGTTGCTCCTGATGTCAGCAAAACCCCCTTGAAAAAGACAAATAACCCTGCCTTACCCAACGGTCTTGAAGGGTGCTGTGGAGGAAATGTGTTAGTGGTGTCCCATCTGAGAACCGGGTCACGTTTGCTGTGGAAATACACAAACAAAAAAATGTCAAAAGTACCACCACAGTTTCATGGACACACAGAAACTATGCTTTAAAAACAAGAATCGAAATATTCTGATTCTCAAATAATTTTTTTTTAAAAAGCATGACAGTTGTAACATATAAGTATGTAAGAAAGTTTTATAATAAAAATGTACATATTTTTTTTAAAAATGTATGCCAAAAAGATGGCATTTAGTTAACAAGATTATTTCAGTTTTTAAAAAATATATATACTGAACTAAAGAAAAACTGTTCTGTTTGTTTTGCAAGAAAACCTAGAACAAATTTAGTATTACAGCTTCCAGATGTTGCCAGCTTGTCACAGTGAAGTCAGTTTGGGAAAAAATGTAACAGTAATACAGAGAATTTAATTAACTAGAAGTAGGTTCCCAAATCATGTTTATTTATGTCTCTCTTCAAATAAAAATAAACATGTGCTTGAGTCATCTATAAGGAGGCCTCATGCTCTCATAGTCTGGAAACCCCTGTTCTGGAATATATTAGAAGTAAACCAAAATTAGAAAATAAACTTGAAAACTATGGTTGAAAACACTATGACCAGTTAGAATAAATGTTGAAAATAAAGACTAGGTATTTTTGACCAAGTGAATCTGGTCAGACAAATAATTATACAACATTATTAGTTTGTCATTGTTGACATAAGTGAAAAGTTGTTGCTGATCTAGTTTACCACTGGAGATTAGCTAAGTCTTCTAGTCATATCTAAAGTTGTATAATCATAATTGTAGCTGAAAATATTGATATTTTAGTTTCTGATCATGTGACTGTTAATTCTGTAGCTTCTGATCATGTGACTGTTAATTCTGTAGTTGCTAATCATATGTCTGATCTTGTGATTGCTGATTCTGTAGCTTCTGATCATGTGATTGCTGACTCTATACCTTCTAATGATGTGACTGTTAATTCTTTAACTTCTGATCATGTGAATGTTTATTATGTAGCTTATAATCATGTGACTGCTGATTAAGTAGCTTCTAATCATGTGACTGTTAATTCTTTAGCTTCTGATCATGTGACTGCTGATTATGTAGCTTCTGATCATGTGACTGTTGATTCTGTAGCTTCTGTTTATGTGACTGTTGATGCTGAGCTTCTGATGGTGTATTTGTTGATCAAAGACCATCAAATTCTGATCATGTGACTACTGAACATGCAGCTTCTAACCACATGAATTTTAACTGTGTGGTTTGTGATCATGTTATTACTGGCTATGTAACTCTTTATCTGGGGATCATATATCCTTCCAATTCTTTACGTCTGACTACTTATTATGACATGACTGATTTTATAACTGTTAGTGACTGTATTATATCTAATTCAGTAGCTCTTTGTCCTGCTACAACTGATTATTTTCACTACAGAACCTGATGCTACTGATACAAGCATTACCAATCTTGATTTGTTTCATCAGTTTCTCATCCCATTACAAATGAGCATATTACAACTAATATTACTACTGAACTTGCAGCTATGTCAGTATATTGACATAACCAGTTATAATTCACTTGTTATAATTCATTCCATTACTACTAAACCTGTTACAAGTAATCCCATTACTACTGAACTTGTTATTATTAATCCCATTACTTCTGAATTTGTTACAAGTAATCTCATTACTACTGAACCTATTACAGCAGTACTGCTACTATGAACCTCTTACAACTCATCTTGGTATTGCCCATTCAATTACTGCTGCCCCATTCAGTGCTAACAGAGAATAGCTGATTCTATGTAGATCTTATATTGATGCTGTGCACATTAACACTATCTAGTTAGTTTCTATATCTAAGTTCTTCTTTCCCTGAGATAGTTTGCAAGTATATGTAAAACTATATAAATATACATGAAGCCACCACAGTAAAACAGTGATGACAGAATTTTAAAGCTATTTTAAACAAAAGTAGGAGCAGCTTTATTAATGAATGAACACACAGTTGTAACATTTCAGTTTACGCCTTAATCATATAAAAACATACAGGACAAAGAAACAGAGAAAGAAAAGAAAATATAAATTCATATGAATGGTATATAACCGAAACGAAGATGGCTGCAAGACATCGTTGATGATCTGGAAATGGATGCAGCAGCAGCAGGCCATCTTGCTCACAACCGAGAGGCCTACAGGAGTGCTGTTTGGGAGGCAAAGTTCCGCAAGGGACATGCAAAGGAATGATGGTATATAACAAATAAGAATGGAAAAAAAGATAGAAAAAAAGTGAGCATTTATATGTCTGTGACCTTGATTACAGAAGCTTTCTGGTGCTTGAGAACTGCTACATTCAGGAATATGGGAGATTGGAACCACATGGTTTGAACTTGAAATTCAGCTACACATAACATTCCCTTTCTCTACAGTTATATTCTCTCTATTAAGTTCTACTCTTTTCTCACATGTAGTCCAGAGCCATCTTACCACACTAGATTACAAACCCAACCACATTCAGTTATTCCACCCACCCTTCTCTTGACTAGATTACCATTATCTCTCTCTCTCTCTCTCTCTCCCTCTCTCTCTCTCTCTTTTCTGCTTTCCTCATTCCTATTTATTACCAACCTGTCACACATCCCAAGTCTTCATTTAAATACTCACAATACTCTACCACACATACTCTACCACACATACTCTACCACACATACTCCTGGACACAGCTTCTTAGAAATCATGGCTAAGTGCTCCATTTTTTCTAATTTTTTTTCCATTTTTATTTGTTGTACATCATTCATTTGAATGTGTACTTTATCTTCTTTACTTATTTCTTTGTCCTGTATGTTTTTGTATGATCTAAGTGATTTAAGTGTAAACCAAAACATTAAAATTGTGTGCTCATTAACATTGGTCTATAAAATTAAAGTTCAAACACATTTTTTAAAAATTTTATATTACATCTATAGGCTTTCAGTGGACTGAATTTGAAAGTGACATCAGATTTTCTCCATAATGTGTAGTTTTCCTGCAAACTGTAAAGACATTTTTGGTCAAAGTGATGCTGCGTATGAGTCCATCCAGGAATAGTCTCCCATCATATTAACATCCAGCAATAGTCTCCCACCAAATTAACATCCTGCAATAGTCTCCCACCATATTAACATCCTGCAATAGTTTCCCACCAAATTAACATCCTGCATTAGTCTCCCATCAAATTAACATCCTGCAATAGTCTCCCACCAAATTAACATCCTGCAATAGTCTCCCACCAAATTAACATCCTGCAATAGTCTCCCACCATATTAACATCCAGCAATAGTCTCCCATCATATTAACATCCAGCAATAGTCTCCCATCATATTAACATCCAGCAATAGTCTCCCATCATATTAACATCCAGCAATAGTCTCCCATCATATTAACATCCAGCAATAGTCTCCCATCATATTAACATCCCATCAACGTTGATATGTTTTTTTCCACTTCCTTAACATCTTGTTGGAAGTGTTCTTCTTGCTCTCATTAACTGTGTGAAGATTTTCTGGGAAAAAATCCAAATGAAGCTTTAAGCTCATTGAAAATCCCAAGTTTTAACATTTTTCCAGCATATTTTCTACAATGAATACATAGTCCGGGTCTTTTTTTTTTTTTTTACTTCCAAGAGACTTATTAACTATATTTATTAAAGTTACCTAGGCATTTTTCTCAAATTCTGCCACTGGGGAGAGGAAGTTGTCATCTAACATCAATTTTCTAATATCTGGTCTGACAAAAATGTCTTCCTTTAGTTTGGCTTCTGAAAGTTGAGAAAATTTCTTACAGAGGTACTGGGAGCAGTTTCTACTAGTTAGCAGGGGTTTAACAGATACTGAAAACAGTTTCCACTAGTTGACAAGGCTTTAACAAATACTGAAAACAGTTTCCACTAGTTGGCAAGGCTTTAACAAATACTGAAAACAGTTTCCACTAGTTGGCAAGGCTTTAACAAATACTGAAAACAGTTTCCACTAGTTGGCAAGGCTTTAACAAATACTGAAAACAGTTTCCACTAGTTGACAAGGTTTTAACAAATACTGAAAACAGTTTCCACTAGTTGACAAGGCTTTAACAAATACTGAAAACAGTTTCCATTAGTTGGCAAGGCTTTAACAAATACTGAAAACAGTTTCCACTAGTTGACAAGGTTTTAACAAATACTGAAAACAGTTTCCACTAGTTGGCAAGGCTTTAACAGATACTGAAAACAGTTTCCACTAGTTGGCAAGGTTTTAACAAATACTGAAAACAGTTTCCACTAGTTGACAAGGTTTTAACAAATACTGAAAACAGTTTCTACTAGTTGGTAAGGCTTTAACAAATTGTTTCATGATTCCTGACTTCACGTGAAGTGGTAGTAGAAAGTTTTCTGTGAATCAGTAAGACTTGGATGCAAAATGTTCTTGTTTCCTGGGTCTAAAGATTTTCTTGCAGGCCAGTGTTGGCTTCTTGCTGGCTGTTCCAGTCACAGAAGACACGTGGGAACTTGGTATATCTAACCTGCTGACCAAGAACCATAATCAATACTTTCAAGTCCCCGCTTATCATCCATTCGTGATCAGCATATTTTATCTTTGTGAGGACTAGTTCTCAATTGTCATAATTTTCTTTCAGGTGTACCAAATGACTGACAGGTACACAAAGCAAACTTATTGTTTAGTTAAACAGCTTTTAGCCTTCACTTGGAGATGTCAATGAAAAGTCTCAGTTCACCTATTATGTAATTTATTCCAAACTTTTCCATCAAACCAGCAGGGTCACTGCAGTATATTAAGTCACCATATTGTGAAAAGAAGGGAGTAAACTCCTGTTCTCTATTTACATACCAACAAATAGTTGTTGTGAAAAGAAGGGAGTAAACTCCTGTTCTCTGTTTACATGCCAACAAATAATTGTTGCACCTGCCTGTAAGTTTTGGTTTTTTTTTATCTTGATGCTAAGAATTCTGCAAGATCCTTGGGTAATCCTAAATCTCTCACCAAATCATTGAGTTCAGACTGAATGAAGAGTTGAGGGCCCTGGCTTATACACTGAAAGTCTGTGCCATTTTTAATGAATCAGAAGCACCAGTAGATGCTTGTAAACTCTCTGGCACAAGAGGAACTGGAACTTCAGGACCGTGAGGAACAGGTCATAATGCTGATGGTTGATTTGGATACACAATAACTTATTTTTGGAGTTGTAGCCCTTGGCATCACAGCTGCAACAACAGCAGCCATCACTGATATTTTGGCTGTCTCTATATTGTTTGAACATCATATCTGCAGGCCTTCTTTTTTTTCTTTATACACCTCCTTAGATTTTCTACACAAACATAACATGCCTTGTGTGGAGCTCATGATTCGCCTTGATCTTCAAGCTTCACTTCAAAATAGACATAGCACATTTTCCTAACAAAATCTATAATAGTTCTTTGATGTTTCTAAACACAAACTCTCCACAAATGTAACAAAATTTGTCTGGCCAGTTCTCACAACCTCAGCAATTCATTTTTCCCAATACATCTGAAAACTTAGATGATGACTGTCCATCTTATATGACGTCTATATATTGCTGCTGAAAACAACAAATTATAAAGAACTTGAAAATATTGATTATACAAAACTATAAATTTATTAAGAAACAGTATGTAATACAGAGTGTCATTTTTTTTTAATTCAGCACATGAATATATACACAGAACAGCTACAATTTTTTGATTCAGCAAATGAAAATGCACATAGAACAGATACAATTTTGTGAAAAGTTTTTTCATTGTTGGCATGTGTAATGAAAAAACTGTTCCTAGTTTTGTTTTAAATAGTTTTAACATACTCTTATCTTCAGCTCTTTATGGAGTTGTTTGTTAACTGAAATTTCAGTAGAACTTCATTTTCAGGGGCCATGTTGCTGAACATTTTTCTTTATTCTGTTAAGTCTTTTGTATTTTATAATCAAATTTAATGACTTTTTGTCTTGTGCCAGTTAGTTTACCTATCAAGACACTAACTAAGAAAAAATGAGAGACTGACAAAAATGTGGAACAACCTGGCCAAGTGGAGTGGATCAGGGAAGCCAACCTGTGCGATTAAATGTACCTAGAGCCACACCTGGTATGTGATAACTGGATGAAATGCAGAGCATTTTGAAGAATTGTCAATAAATCTGTTAAGACTCACCAGTAGAACTGATATGGGTAGCTGAATCTGTACACGTGATTGTTCAATCACCAATTATTTCCTCACATTAATTAAAAGCTTACCAGTGACTCAGAATTCTAATTCATATTCAGTCAAATAATGAAGTTCAAATATTCATTTTCCAAACAGATTTCACATATTTGTAAAACTTGTAATATTTATACTGCACACAAGGGCTCAAACTTGTAATTTTATTTGGATTATATGTAACAGGAGACTCAAATGTTGAACTAGTAACTTGTAACTAGTACCTGCTATCCCTGCAGACTGTAACTAGTACCTGCTCTCTCTGAAGACTGTAACTAGTATGTGCTGTCTCTGAAGACTGTAACTAGTATGTGCTGTCTCTGAAGACTGTAACTAGTACCTGCTGTCTCTGAAGACTGTAACTAGTATGTGCTGTCTCTGAAGACTGTAACTATCACCTGCTATCCCTGCAGACTGTAACTAGTACCTGCTGTCTCTGCAGACTGTAACTAGTATGTGCTGTCTCTGAAGACTGTAACTAGTATGTGCTGTCTCTGCAGACTGTAACTAGTATGTGCTGTCTCTGAAGACTGTAACTAGTATGTGCTGTCTCTGAAGACTGTAACTAGTATATGCTGTCTCTGAAGACTGTAACTAGTATGTGCTGTCTCTGCAGACTGTAACTAGTATGTGCTGTCTCTGAAGACTGTAACTAGTATGTGCTGTCTCTGCAGACTGTAACTAGTACCTGCTGTCTCTGCAGACTGTAACTAGTACCTGCTGTCTCTGCAGACTGTAACTAGTACCTGCTGTCTCTGCAGACTGTAACTAGTACCTGCTGTCTCTGCAGACTGTAACTAGTATGTGCTGTCTCTGAAGACTGTAACTAGTATGTGCTGTCTCTGAAGACTGTAACTAGTACCTGCTGTCTCTGCAGACTGTAACTAATACCTGCTGTCTCTGCAGACTGTAACTAATACCTGCTGTCTCTGCAGACTGTAACTAATACCTGCTGTCTCTGAAGACTGTAACTAGTACCTGCTGTCTCTGCAGACTGTAACTAGTACCTGCTGTCTCTGCAGACTGTAACTAATACCTGCTGTCTCTGCAGACTGTAACTAATACCTGCTGTCTCTGCAGACTGTAACTAATACCTGCTGTCTCTGCAGACTGTAACTAATACCTGCTGTCTCTACAGACCATAACTAGTACCAGCTGTCTCACAGACTGTAACTAGTACCTGCTATCATCCACCAGTCCTGACACAAGATTCTTCACTCCCTATTAGCTGTTAGAATCAGATCAAGGTTTGAAAACTTGTTACCCAAAATGGTTCTAGAACACAGTTTCTGCAGTTTAAAAAAAATTCCCAGTGTAACTGTGTGTAAGAAATAAATACTTAGAAATTTGCTGTCAAATTTTTCACACAAACTTTATCATGAATTTTACATTCATATTTTATCCAGGAATTCAGCGCGTATGTACTATCTGTGTTAAAAAAAAAAAGATCTTCATATTTGATGGAAAATTTAAACTTAGTATCTGGTGCATCTTTATAGATAACCAAACCAGTTCAGGGTTTGGTTATCTGCCATTTATTTTAGACAGCTCCATCCGTCTTCCACTCTAACAAAGCATTAACACATTGTTTTTTGTTCTTGTGATTGATGTTAACTGCCTCCATAACTATGCCAAAATTGATGATAATGTTGATTTTATCTGAAATAATACAATCATGTTTTGAAAGATTTCCCATTTTACTATTTTCTCCATTTTGTTTTCTATTTTGTAGCAAACAGAATGCATCAGTTTTGTTATAAATAATTTGTGAACAGATAAGATATAACAAATAATTTGTGAACAGATAAGATTTCTATTCTCCAGAATCTTGTTTTTGTTTTAATATGAATGATGTTCTTTCGTTAGGTGTGTCATGGCTTTAATTTTGTGAGAGAGAATTAACTGAAGATTATCTTCTCTTCTGTCTGTTGCTGTGTGTTTGTTTGTTTGTTTGTTTGTTTTATGCAAGCAAACTGATGTCAACATATGACATGTATTGGTTGTCAAGTCATTTCTCAAGAGAGGGCTGGTCAAATTGTGTGGAGTTCTCTTGTATTAAAGTTAATCAGCTCCAACAAAAGTCATCATCAGTGTAGATAAATGACAACTGCTTGGCCAGTTTTTGTTTTTAAACCAATGATTAATAACAGGAGCAATTTTCACACTGAACAAGGAGTGTTATGTTTTTCACAGTTTCTTATGCAAGTCTTTACCTGTGGAATGTTGCTAGTTTTGTATATTGGTTCCTTCATTATTTCAGAAAACAGAGATTATTTTTGCAGATTATTTTATACACAGCTCTGAATTTAAAGGTAGGCCGTATGTTTTGTGTTACTATGACGTTATAAATTTTCAACAAATACTGTATATGGACTTGCTAAGCAGAATATAGTTTTAATTTGTTTCTGGTTATTTTTTAACATGCCATTGTAGAAAATCCACAGCAGAAACTGATTAAACAGCATCAGTTCAGTAACTTGAATGTGTAAGTTGTTGTATGACCATTTGTTGCTGTTTCTTGAATGTATATGTTGTATGACCTGTTGTTGC
This sequence comes from Achatina immaculata, assembly GCA_009760885.1. Taxonomy (NCBI): domain Eukaryota; kingdom Metazoa; phylum Mollusca; class Gastropoda; order Stylommatophora; family Achatinidae; genus Lissachatina; species Lissachatina immaculata. The sequence goes on from CM019716.1 coordinate 11,889,054, forward strand.
TGTTTTGTTCACGTTCCACATTTTATGTTTGACTGTATGGGCAATATCGCTTAAGTGCATGTATGCTTCTTTTACAAGGGATGCTGAATCATGTATGAAAGAAAAACAAATCTACTTCTACCTTTCTGGTACTGCAAACAGCTGCTCTTTGCAGCCGATGCAGTGAAGATGTTGAAGTACAGCAATGTGTTGTATTTGGAGTGAGTTATGGTGGCTACAGCAGTACATTTTCAGTGCAGTGCTTCTAACATCACATTCTTTATGCAAGTACTTCTAACATCACATTCTTTATGCAAGTACTTCTAACATCACATTTTTTATGTGAGTACTTCTAACATCACATTCTTTATATGAATACTTCTAACATCACATTCTTTATGTGCTGGACTGAAAATGTATTGGCCTGTGTATGTGCGCGCACTGTCTTGTTAGATTAATTACCTCTCATATAGTTCTTCTCTTATATTTGTGAATGTAATAGTTTAATTCTGCGCTCTTTTTTGGTATATTTTTTTTCCTCATGTAATTTGTATACTTGTATTAAATCGAGTGTGTGGGAAGAATGAAAGATGGAGTGATGAAGGGCAGAATGTAAGATGGGTCTGTGTGCCCATTTCTTTACCCTTTGAAAATAAAGATCATTCATTCATTCTCTCTCTCTCTCTCTCTCTCTCTTTCTCTCTCTCTGTGTCTCTCTTTTCTGATCTCCTCTTTGTTTTTTAAATGGTTTTTATAGTTCAGCGACAGCAACAAACAATGGGTTTTTTTTTACTTCCTTTTCAGTTTTAGTACAGTACAAATGATTTCTTGTATTAACATTCAAGAAACATTGTTGTATCCTCTACAGCAGTTCTCACCCTTTTGTCATATTGTGGACCCTTTAAGGAACTATCAGCAGGATATTTGTTACAGCTGATGCTGTGATGATGCTGAGATCCCCACTGTGTGGAATGTGGAATCAGTAGTTCTTTTTCTAGATGCTGAGTGGAGCTAGAAAGTAAGGTTGGCAGATTTCACCACCATGGGGGCCACAACATGCCAGGCTGAGCCTATTACTGGGACTACCAACAGAGAGGTGGGACAGGGTCTTAGCCTGCTATCATCCACCAGTCCTGACACAAGATTCTTCACTCCCTATTAGCTGTTAGAATCAGATCAAGGTTTGAAAACTTGTTACCCAAAATGGTTCTAGAACACAGTTTCTGCAGTTTAAAAAAAATTCCCAGTGTAACTGTGTGTAAGAAATAAATACTTAGAAATTTGCTGTCAAATTTTTCACACAAACTTTATCATGAATTTTACATTCATATTTTATCCAGGAATTCAGCGCGTATGTACTATCTGTGTTAAAAAAAAAAAGATCTTCATATTTGATGGAAAATTTAAACTTAGTATCTGGTGCATCTTTATAGATAACCAAACCAGTTCAGGGTTTGGTTATCTGCCATTTATTTTAGACAGCTCCATCCGTCTTCCACTCTAACAAAGCATTAACACATTGTTTTTTGTTCTTGTGATTGATGTTAACTGCCTCCATAACTATGCCAAAATTGATGATAATGTTGATTTTATCTGAAATAATACAATCATGTTTTGAAAGATTTCCCATTTTACTATTTTCTCCATTTTGTTTTCTATTTTGTAGCAAACAGAATGCATCAGTTTTGTTATAAATAATTTGTGAACAGATAAGATATAACAAATAATTTGTGAACAGATAAGATTTCTATTCTCCAGAATCTTGTTTTTGTTTTAATATGAATGATGTTCTTTCGTTAGGTGTGTCATGGCTTTAATTTTGTGAGAGAGAATTAACTGAAGATTATCTTCTCTTGTCTGTCTGTTGCTGTGTGTTTGTTTGTTTGTTTGTTTGTTTTATGCAAGCAAACTGATGTCAACATATGACATGTATTGGTTGTCAAGTCATTTCTCAAGAGAGGGCTGGTCAAATTGTGTGGAGTTCTCTTGTATTAAAGTTAATCAGCTCCAACAAAAGTCATCATCAGTGTAGATAAATGACAACTGCTTGGCCAGTTTTGTTTTTTAAACCAATGATTAATAACAGGAGCAATTTTCACACTGAACAAGGAGTGTTATTGTTTTTCACAGTTTCTTATGCAAGTCTTTACCTGTGGAATGTTGCTAGTTTTGTATATTGGTTCCTTCATTATTTCAGAAAACAGAGATTATTTTTGCAGATTATTTTATACACAGCTCTGAATTTAAAGGTAGGCCGTATGTTTTGTGTTACTATGACGTTATAAATTTTCAACAAATACTGTATATGGACTTGCTAAGCAGAATATAGTTTTAATTTGTTTCTGGTTATTTTTTAACATGCCATTGTAGAAAATCCACAGCAGAAACTGATTAAACAGCATCAGTTCAGTAACTTGAATGTGTAAGTTGTTGTATGACCATTTGTTGCTGTTTCTTGAATGTATATGTTGTATGACCTGTTGTTGCTGTTTTGTTCACGTTCCACATTTTATGTTTGACTGTATGGGCAATATCGCTTAAGTGCATGTATGCTTCTTTTACAAGGGATGCTGAATCATGTATGAAAGAAAAACAAATCTACTTCTACCTTTCTGGTACTGCAAACAGCTGCTCTTTGCAGCCGATGCAGTGAAGATGTTGAAGTACAGCAATGTGTTGTATTTGGAGTGAGTTATGGTGGCTACAGCAGTACATTTTCAGTGCAGTGCTTCTAACATCACATTCTTTATGCAAGTACTTCTAACATCACATTCTTTGCAAGTACTTCTAACATCACATTTTTTATGTGAGTACTTCTAACATCACATTCTTTATATGAATACTTCTAACATCACATTCTTTATGTGCTGGACTGAAAATGTATTGGCCTGTGTATGTGCGCGCACTGTCTTGTTAGATTAATTACCTCTCATATAGTTCTTCTCTTATATTTGAATGTAATAGTTTAATTCTGCGCTCTTTTTTGGTATATTTTTTTTCCTCATGTAATTTGTATACTTGTATTAAATCGAGTGTGTGGGAAGAATGAAAGATGGAGTGATGAAGGGCAGAATGTAAGATGGGTCTGTGTGCCCATTCTTTACCCTTTGAAAATAAAGATCATTCATTCATTCTCTCTCTCTCTCTCTCTCTCTCTTTCTCTCTCTCTGTGTCTCTCTTTTCTGATCTCCTCTTTGTTTTTTAAATGGTTTTTATAGTTCAGCGACAGCAACAAACAATGGGTTTTTTTTTACTTCCTTTTCAGTTTTAGTACAGTACAAATGATTTCTTGTATTAACATTCAAGAAACATTGTTGTATCCTCTACAGCAGTTCTCACCCTTTTGTCATATTGTGGACCCTTTAAGGATTTTTCACCAGAACTTTACCTATTTCTAGTTGACCACGTGACCTAGACTTGCTGTGATAACACGATATGGCTGCCAGCCACAAATGTGTCCATGTGACCTAGTCTGAAATAGTTGCTTTACACCTTTTGCAGATGTAATTTTTTTTTTAAAAATTTACCAGATAAGCACAAAGACTTTTCTCTTTAGTCTCAGCTAAAACATTGGATCAGTATGTTTTTGGTCTTCAAGGAAGAAAGTCTGGATAAGTGTGACCTACAGTGATCTACACGGAAGTACCACAGATTGTACATCTGATATTTTAATATCAACAGTTTTGTGGGTCTTGATCAGTCCATGTGGATCATGTTCTGTCCTTGTATTTCTGAGGGTGAAACAACTGATGGCACTAGTTCTATGTTTATTTAGACTTCATTCCTTGTGTTTTACATGAATTTCATGTCTGAAAACACATTTTACTTTAACTTCTGTTCTGGTTTCCTCCACGAAGGCGCTAGCAATGTCTCTCTGCCCCAGTATCTGTCCATCTGTTGTGTTCTCTGCCCCAGTATCTGTCCATCTATTGTGTTCTCTGCCCCAGTATCTGTCCATCTGTTGCATTCTCTGTCCCAGTATCTGTCCATCTGTTGCGTTCTCTGCCCCAGTATCTGTCCATCTGTTGTGTTATCTGCCCCAGTATCTGTCCATCTGTTGCGTTCTCTGCCCCAGTATCTGTCCATCTGTTGCGTTCTCTGCCCAAGTATTTGTCCATCTATTGCGTTCTCTGCCCCAGTATCTGTCCATCTATTGCGTTCTCTGCCCCAGTATCTGTCCATCTATTGCGTTCTCTGCCCCAGTACCTGTCCATCTATTGCGTTCTCTGCCCCAGTACCTGTCCATCTATTGCGTGTACACAGCCTCGTCATAAAATCGATATTTTCAGCAACATCTGTAAATCCTGGAACAAAGATGAAAGTAATGTTGACATAAAGCATCGCATCGGATTAGGAGCAGGGTACAGCGGCTGTTTTTCAGTTTTTGTTTGGGCCTTAGGTACCCAGGTTATGGTCTATTGTGGCATAACCCCAAATTGTTTACCACCCTTCGTGATCACAACTTTGAAAAATTCTTCAGCCATTCGCTGGCTTTCATTTCGTGCTCTACTACGTCTATCTGGGCGCATTTGTGTATCCGACTTTCATACTAGGAGGAGGCCAAAAAGCTAAGTCTATATTTTTCATCCTTTTTCTGTTTTTATCTGTTGTGTGTTGTTTTTGTATATGTTCCTTTGAAAAGACTTTTGCAAATATCGGTATCGCTTATGCCATTTGGATTTGTATTTCTCTTCATTTTTATGTACCCAGCTTGCTTTCTGCTACTCTTGTTTCTGCCCACTGTACTCACTCTTTCTATCTTCTTGTAAAACTGACCCATACACCCATCTACTTTCATTATTATTTTTCAGTACTGAGTCAAGTTAAAAGCAGAGGGCGTGCAATACTTCTCTAGCAGACTCCACTCCCCTGTGGACAACGGCGACCTATGCCCCGTTAGTCAGCTAGATACGTTTTGAGGGTACCAAGGCTGGGAAGGTGTGTGCACAGCCTAGATCAGCTACGGTTCTTCACTATGATACTAATATGTCAGCTATGGTTCTTCAACTATGATACTAATGTCAGCTATGGTTCTTCAACTATGATACTATATGTCAGCTATGGTTCTTCACTATGATACTAATATGTCGCTATGGTTCTTCAACAATGATACTAATATGTCAGCTATGGTTCTTCAACTATGATACTAATATGTCAGCTATGGTTCTTCAACTATGATACTAATATGTCAGATAAAGTTCTTCAACTATGATACTAATATGTCAGCTAAAGTTCTTCAACTATGATACTAATATGTCAGCTATAGTTCTTCAACTATGATACTAATATGTCAGCTATGGTTCTTCAACTATGATACTAATATGTCAGCTATGGTTCTTCAACTATGATACTAATATGTCAGCTATGGTTCTTCAACTATGATACTAATATGTCAGCTATGGTTCTTGAACTACGATACTAATATGTCAGCTATGGTTCTTCAGCTACGATACTAATATGTCAGCTATGGTTCTTCAACTGTGATACTAATATGTCAGCTATGGTTCTTCAACTGTGATACTAATATGTCAGCTATGGTTCTTCAACTATGATACTAATATGTCAGCTATGGTTCTTCAACTATGAGGAAGGAAACCAAGTTCATGCATAGACCAGATTAGACACTAGAAGGAAGTTAGAATTAGATTTGCAAAAGCAGCATTGTCCTTCAAAAGTCTTGAAACATGGAATTCAAAAGTTATAAGCACAAAAACCAAGTTTAGATTATTGAATCCAAATGCGATATCCACCCTCATTTATGCATGCGAAAGCTGGAAATCAACTATAGAAATAGACAAGAAATTAGACTCTTTTGAAAACAAATGCCTAAGGAAATACGTGGCATAAAGTGGAATGAATTCAAGAACAACGCAGAGATAAGACAGATAAGCATACATCAACCTGTCTCATGGGTGAT